>JAQFYC010005838.1:0-13475 GCA_034694165.1 Tomocerus mixtus | reverse complement strand
TTGTCATTATAGCGTAACATACGTAAGGTTTTCGGAGTAAATTACACTCATATGAAGGAAAAGTTCAGCTAAACATACGTGACCACTCATTTCATACTTAAATAATGTCTCCGCGTTTATTGCATTTACCATTGACGTTTCCACGCACGCACAGATGCATTTCCTGCATAGAATGTATGTGATTACTATATTATATAACAAACTGGGCCAGTACAGTACAGTAATATTTATTACTTACTTACAAACTTACAAAAGTTAAATGATAGTGTATAGATAGTAGGTGGCTTGCCTTGGCTATGGGTTCCAAATGACAAAACACAGTAATATTGTTCAAAATAATATCACATCGCATCACATCAGGTAATAATAATAATGCACTACAACTACAACAGAACAGATTATTATTGCCGTGTTATGTTATGTTATGTTATCTCATTGTGCTTCTGGGCTTCACCACACCACAAACAACAATCATCTATAGCCAGACACACAAAATAACAGTTTTAATCCTCCTCCACCTCACCAACGAAGAAAATAGGAAAACAATTGCAAATTCCCATAGCCGAGCCATCATCTCATTCACTCTCTAACCACACGACGGCAATATTTGACCACCGCTACGCTAAACTCCGTCTCCTATGCTAACTAACATTAAGAAAAATAACGCAGTACAAACTGTACCATACAAAATATCCGTACAATGCAAAATATCAGCTCAATTACTTATTGTACATATACACAACATTGAAATTTGCAATATGCAATTCCATACTTGCTAACAAGTGTGAGAAAAATTAGCCTCCTGCAAAGCCTAAATGTTTTGGATTGAATTCGCGGAAATACTTCACTGTATACAAACTTATGGCTACAATATATCGTCATCAATTTTAAAATTCTGTCCCGTCTGTTCTGTATCTACAGACAAAACAAAACAGAACACTCAAATCCTGTTACGAACTTTTGTACATATTATGTACATAGCTAATGGTACAAGACAGAAATACAAGGTTGAGTTAAACAGTAAAGTACAAGCCAAGCCAGGTCGGGTCAAATAGACCGTTCTTTTTCTTTCTCGAAAATTTAGATCATTTTTAAGATATCCTATTAATGGTGCATGTAAGTGTGAGCAGGTACCTACAAGTGCATGAAGATACTATAAAAAATAACATTTATGTGTTTCCAATAGATTCTACATGAAAATATTTGTATTTTGCCTTACACGCTTCACGACACCAATATTACAGATACTATTAGTAATAGCTTTGTTATGTAACACAATTTTCATCCTTAATAATTACTTAGGTACCACAAATACTTTATGTAATTGTAATTTCATGGTTTTCGTTTCTGTTACACAATAAGCACGTACAGAGAGAACATAAACATTGATGTTCTGTTCACTTAACTATTATAATTAGGTAAATAAGTAGCAATTTTAAATAGAACAGCAATGGCAATACCACAAGTACAAAATTAATCTAGATTAATCCAAGCATGCAATATACACCAATATTTGTGTGCATCTTTGCAAAAAACATTTGCCTGTGTTTGTACTTGTACGTTGTACTGAACTGAAATTGCACTGATGTGTATGTATGTATTTATGATTAATGTATTAAATAACAACAAAATAAGTCACGCTAAACCTAATCTCATCCTTTATCCTTAAAAGTAGTCTTAGCATCATTCATGTGTAATATTATGTACTACTATATATTCTTGTAAGTAAACATACATTATTTACTACATTTATATGAAGAAGAGGAAAATAAACCGTACTAATGTAAAATGTAATGTAACATTAAAGGATGGAATATACTAAATACAGAAAATAAAGTGTATATAGTATATTTTACTATGTTCTCTGTGCATGAATTTGATTATAACATAATAATGTAGGAACGATGCATATATACATGTAGTATTGTATATGCTTAAGTACATCGAAAGACAGACACCAGCAAAGCATAACAATAAAAATGGATGTAAAACCGGGTAGAATTTTTCGCCCCACCAACTCCGTTAGTTTTCGTCAGCATTACAAATACATACACACATAAACATACAAACATCGTAGACAGAAACAGACACATAACATCACTCACCATCATCATCCCACATCAACTACAAGAATACAATTCAAATTCAGCAGAACAGAACACAGACTAACTAATTGTAAGATGAGGAGGATAAAGTTCTAACGATAAGAAATGATCAGATTCTTGATTCGCTCTTTTATCCTATTTATTTCTGATTTGTGTCTGTCTGTCTATTCTTTCTATTCAGTAATGTGTTTTCTTCTATCTATAACATCTACAAATACACAACTTAACTATAAAGGTATGTATACTTACATACTAAGTGTTAATACTAAACCAGGCCATACAAAATACAGTACAGTACAGAGTACATTACACTACGCTGTACAGAAGAAACAGAATCCAAGATGTACAATAAGTATTATAAAAGACGAAACCAGAACATATGTCTTTTTATAGCTAATCCTGCAACAATCTAAATCTAGACTTTATCCTTCTACTAAGTGAGTACCTACTACTGTACTGTACTGTGCTGTATGTATGTATGACTTAGTAATAGTGTAAATCGTAAAGCTATGTATGTATTACGTTTAGAATTTAAATCACTAAAGAAAAACAGTATATCTCTTCAACATTAAAGATTACAGTACAGTAGTATTAGATATGGTAGAATTCTATTGTAATTTTTGAGGATTTGTGTTCTGTTCCTGTTCCTATACTAAATAAATCTAGCTGCTCTGGTTTGGGGAAGTAAAATTGAATACTTATGTACATTACATACATATACATACATACATACATAAACAGAAACACAAATACAATTCCAATGACTACCCAGTACTTATACTTATGTTACTTACGTATCTGTGAATAGTTTTATCTGAACACATACCAAGTACACTACAATCTACAATAAGAATGAGAGATTCTTTCTACTTACTTAAGTGAGTACCTATACCTTTACTGATACAATGTCTGCATCTGTGCAATTGCAATTCAAACATTCAAAGCTAAAGCAAGAAAAGGAAATTACAGTTAAAAGGTCTCAATCAAAATGCGCATACATATGTAATACAAACGTACATAAGAACCTTTTCCTTCCTTATAAAGTATTTTACTTACTCCTTATAGAAACAAATAGACAGTACAGTCTGTATAGTGAGTAACTCCGTTATAATTTCGACTACTACTGTCTTTATTGTATTTTGGACTATATATCATCATATTTTACTCAGCTCACGTCAACTCAAATTTCAAACTTCAAAGTCAAGAGCATTAGCATTACAGTTTAGAGTTTACTTACAGTGTCTGTAGGTATATAACGCATAACTTTACAGAAATTGGCATGGCATGGCACGGCATGTTGAAATCTTCATCACATAGTGTGAATGTGAATTGTAGAATTTGTTCTACTAAAATACTATAAGGATGAGCAGTAAAAGCTTTATATGAGCTTTAGTTTGGTTGCATTAACAAACATGAACAGCAAACTATACCACAGAAATGTAAGTACAGCTTAAATGAGTTGGCTTTGGCTTTGGCTTGGTTAGATCTTAAAGTATTCATTTTATGTTAGTGCCCGCTTCGTAGTTATTATATTGTGTACTTTTGCAATTTATTATAGTTCGCAGGTTGTTTCAGAATGTAATGTCAGTATTCAGCATTCAGTATGAATGAGCAGGAGAGAACATGGCATCAGAAGCCAATAATGATATACAAGCTATGCTACAGTATGTCCGTCCAAATGCAATTACCTATAGAAAACAAGGCAGTTAGGCTATAAAATAAAACACGTAGTGATTATGTACATATAGTGTGGCATGCAATCCCATGCCAATGCAATCCCATGCCACGATGTACATTGTAAATAAAAACTAACACGAGGAAAAAAGTCGGGAAGCAAATACTGAGAATTGTCTCTGTGTTATGTTATGTTACGTTTTGTTATGTTATTACAATAGTAGAAGGTGTATGATTAAGCCGTAGTAAAGTAAAGTAAAGTCCCAAACCTACAGTATGCAAAAAGTTGCTTTATAACTTACTATGTACTTTAGTAGACCAGAGACCACTATTAGTATCTAATATACACCATAATTCACCACACTAGCCAGAAAATACTTCCACTGGCTTGGCTACTGACTACTAATCCAGAGTTCCCGTAAGTTGTAAGTTGTAAGGTGCAAGCAATAAGCTAAAGAATGTCAGTCAGTACCATCATCATCAGTAAATAATAAAGTAACGTAACTTAAATGTAAACCAAATCTCATAATAAATCTTTATTAATGATGAAAGACTGAGAAAAATTCTTGACTCATTAAATCCTCTTTGATTTGACTTCTTCCTTCTTGTTCTTGGCTACCGATGAGATGAGATTTCCTATTCCTAATAATTAGTATAAGTACATATACTACAGCAAGATTTTTCACTTGTAAATTCTTACAGACGAAGATGAAAACATATTACAGTATTGTACATTTTACTTTAAGGAAAGTACTAAATAGTCTAAAGCTAACGCTAACATAACACTAGTTAGTATATAAAGCAATTATAATTATTGCAAAACTGCAATTGTGGTCTGGTGTGGTGTGGTGCGGGTTTGGATTTGCTTGGCTTGGTTTGGCTACCAGTACCAGCACCAGCTTTTTTATTTTGAACTTTTGAACAAGAATTAACAGAACTTAACTTTGTACTGCAAGAAATAATTGTATATAAGGAATGTAATGAAAGGTACGGATCGAAAATGCTAAGGTGCATCTTCTGTATACCTGTTCACCCATCTGTGTTAAAATATAAGTGTGGTTCTCCTGTTATATTTTGTTATACTATACTATGTAGTATTTCTGTAGTATATTTAAGACTAAGGTACCCAGAAGGTATAAGACAGTAAGACAAATCCTCTAGTTCGTAGTTTCTGTAGCTTCGGCCCGTGATTGAGTAAATGAATGAAGAAATGTCTGAATGAGCTGATCTGAACTTAACTGAACTGAACTTGGCCTCTGATGAGCTTGACCAATCAAAACAAAAACAACGGTAAGTGTTAAGATCTTAACTAAGGTAAGCATAAAATACTAATTATAAAAATCTCGGTGGAAAAAACAAGAGTAATAATGAATAATCACCTATATAAATTCAGAGCAGCTTTTCCTCATCTTTAGCTTACCAATATACACTATATATCTGTACGTACCTAATACATAGTATTTTAGGTACATTAACTTATAAAGAATAGTTTGTTGGGTAGATCTCCTTAGTTAATCTTTACTTTACTCTCTGTTATTGTTATTACAATAGAATAGAATAGTTTAAGATGATGAAAATTGAAGCTGTCATCTCTTGCAAGCGAATGCTTTCTTTAGAATTTAAAGAGCGAGTCGCGTCGCTTAAAGATTTCAGTTCAAGTCAGTTCAGTTCACTTGAATTGTATGGTATGGTGAATAATGTTGATCCATAATGACAATGTAAGTACATAGCATAATGCATAATGCATTTTAAAGTTATTGTAAGTGTACATATAACTTGCTACAGATGTTATTATTATGTAAGATATATTATGCAGTGTAATTCTTATGCTTTTCCTCGTCTTCATCTCCTTGTCGGAACTTTGAGTCTTTGAGAAAATCAAAAGCGAAGAGATGAAACTGTTTTATTGCCTAAAGTGTGCAATGCAGTTGTATAAAGTAAAACTTTGTATTTTGCTCTGCTCTGCTTGATTCTTGATGCACAATGCACGCACGTGAGTCTAATAATCTATCTGTCAAGTTTATATAGTCAAACGACTCAAAAAGTCTCTAAGTATTGTCAGGAGGGAATACAGTAAAGTAAGTATATTAGAATACTATGTGTGTGTGCAAACATTTTTTCTATATCAGTAATTTAAGTCAAAGTTATGATTTTGTGATTGTATTTGGTCTGCAGCATGCATCATGCATGGTGTGTCCATAATGTAGAGATTATATAAATGTACGGTTAGATTTACAGCATATGTATTATGCATTGTAAATTGTAAATAAAATGTCTATATACTTAATACTTAGGTAATCCAGAAGTTGTAAGCTTGGAAAAACTTGTTATGCGTCTTTTCTTCCTTTATTGTATGTATGTAAGAATGGAAGTACTATTGTATGTGTAATGTAAAGAGTTGAATTTAAGTTAATGTTGTACTAGTAGATAAATCAAATATTTTATGCCTTGTAGGTGAGTTAAGCTATTTACCTACGTAACTAAACCAGCTACTTAAGTGAATTCAATTGGAAATTGGATTGGAATAAGACGAACTGATACTAATAGACAGAAAATACATAGATCTCTATCTAATCTGACGCTGAGCGAACGAACGCAAACTGCAAAACGAAACGGACGAGATCTGACGTTCACCTTAACTATCTTTTCTTAAAATCAGAAAAACATCTATTTACTGTATATTGTATGGTCTATGTGTGCAGAACTGTAATGCAGTTTTAGTAAGTAAAGTAAAGGAACTGTCTGCAAAACTGTTAATGTAGATACATTTATGATTGAATGTACGTTGAAAGAGATGAAAAGTTACATAGGTAAGTACTTACTAGGAGGCAAACAATTCCTGAAAATTTATGGCCCTCCTTTCATCAGCATTATACTTATTACATTAGGATAAATAAATAAGTAAAGTACTTTTCCTAATGTTCCTGAAGATAATTTATGTAAATGTGAAAACAATAGGGGAAATTGCATTTTTAACGCATTCGAATGTTTCATGTTGCTAAAGCGGAAAGTTGATGTTGATGCATTGCGTTTGTAATTCGATGAGTTAGATAAATGTTAAATCTGTTTCTTACCTCGTTTAAACAAGCAGCAAGACAGGCTTCTTTCGTCGATGTGAAGATCAATGTATTATCCAGATTTCGCAACATCTTATTAGGAACTCGTTCAAATGTCCATGGCCTGGAGCATACTTTTTCTGAAAAGAATTTAAAAAAATTATTATTATTATGCAATGGATTTCGGAATGACAGCATATTTTAATCGGAAAGCTGGAGGATTATATCTATATTAGTAGTTTAGGGAATATTTTTTACAACACCATATCATTTTAAGATAGGATATTTAAATCAATCAAATCATGAAAAGATTTAAAACAGTTTAAGCCATTTTACACGACATATTGCAATGTGGAAATTCGTTATCTGCTTTTTAATAGATTATAGAATTCTTCGGGGATAGTCTAAGAAATATTATAAGAAAGGAAAATCAAGCAATGCAACTCATTAAAAATAATTTAAGTCATTTTGAGCTATTTTTTGCAAATATTTACATGCAATTTAGCATGTTTGCATTTTATGTAAGAATATTTTACAAGTCTTAATAAAAAATTCAATAAATTCCATTTCACTTCTCATTCAATGATTCACGATTGATATTATTATGCAGGAATCTTCCTAAGGTACAAGAATTGCATGCTTTTTCTTCGCCCATTCAATATATTGAAGATTTAGCATTGTAAATTAAACCAGTACCACACACGAACATATTACGTGTTCATAACAAGGCTAGGCTGATAAATAAGTAAATTATTTTATACATTACATCACATTACAGACACACAAGCCAGGAGAAGGCTACTGCTACTGAATTAACTGATTGAATCTTGCTGTGAATCTACAATGTGAAAAACTGTCATGTAATTTTTTTGGTTTCCGTCCGATCCGACAAGGGAAAACTAATTCAACAATGACAATGAGCTCATTACATGGGATAAGCATCCCACAATTATCATGCAATCCAAAGCTTAAGTTGTACAGAACCGTACTCAATCCTTTTTACCTACTGCAAGGAAATACCAATGTACAAAATACATCAAAGCAAACAATTTTAATTGCTTTACATCATGCATGTAATATATCTTTTGCTCATCTGTGTACACACAGCTCCTGGTAGGTAGTAGGCAGTAGGTACTCTAGATTTCAGATAAAGTCTTGTGAGTAACAGTATAAAAAAATAAAGAATTGTGTTGATCCTTTGATTACCAGGCTATCATAAACCAAATTACCGTAAATGCATTCTCTAATTCTAATAAACATAAATATTTATTGCATGCAAAAATAAATTATAGCTACCTAATTAAATCCTGTAACAATTTGCAATTTTTTGTGTCACAGCTGTTGCACCTAATTACAAGATTATTGTATAAATATCTAATTTGCCGGAATACTATTTTAATAACGCTGTAATAAAAAATTACAGTACCAAAAAGCAAATCTAGTAGTAGAAAATGCATTCATAAAGGAAAAACTATAGTAAATAATTGCCACCTTGATTAAAAACTTTAAAAATGCTAAAAGTCAAGTACTTTCAAGCAGTTTCAAGTGTTTCTGCTACTCCCCAACTAATTTACTTTTATTCATTAAGCAAAGTAACGGAAGCGGGACTCTCTACGGCATAATCAACTTGTCTGTCTGTCCAATTTATATCAGATCAGATTAATTCAAGATATATTATGACGTAATGACAGCTTAAGTAATTCCAACCAAATAAATATTCATGCATTGCATTATTACTTTAGAAATACAGATATCTGGGTAATCTATCTGTAAACGGATTCCTTTTCCTAGCCTCTTCACGTTTTAGTTTGAGAATTTAAATATTTATACCATACCACCACTACATAATTACCCACAATGCCATATATTAGTTCTTAAACCTGTTTTACAGACTTTCAGACTTGAGGTACACTTCCTAAGGCTATTTTGCTTAGAATTAGATTAAGATTGCTTAAAAATACTGAATGATCAAATCACTATATGTACTCTAGCTCAGTTCACTTTATTTAGTAATAGTAAACTGCATTTGAAAATTGTTCATCATTCTCATCTCATCATTATCCCTAGTTATATCCCTAGACCAGAGTTATAAAATAAAACTGCAGTATTATAATTGCACTGCTGTAGAATATTGTTGCAAAATAAATGCAAGACAGACCAGGAGTTGTTTTGTTTACTGTTTTAGTATTATCATGAAATGAATTGTTATACAAAGAGCATAAGCAAACGTTTAAACGTTCCATAAACCATGGCGCCTTATCTTGTCACTTAGGTTTTCCAAAGCAAGTCGAGGAGTTTGTGTGCAAAACAATAATCATAATAAATAACATACTATTACATTGTTAAAATACGTTTTAAGTGTATACAGTAGTAAGTCTTTATATAAACCTTTCTTTAAATGCATTCAGAATCTATATTGTTTAGTACATTACATAATATACTGCAAGTGTGCAAGCTTATGATGTAAAGATGTACCGAATACAATAATTGTAGCTTGCATGTTGCATTGCGTTGCAATTTATAACATAATACGGTATAAAGCATAACCTAGGTTAACTGTACACAGTTATTAAGAATGTACAATTATGTTCATTTATTTTACGATCGATGGTCTTCGTGTGTTGTGGATGTTGATGTCATATCGCTACCTTCAATCTTAATTACTTTGCTTTACCTCCAATTTTTAACCCAGTCATTGTTCATTTCCAAGTTCTAACTATTAACTGCCGACAAAATACAATCCAATATCACTTTTGTTAGAAATTTTTCATAGGACAGCCCTTGTTGCAATAATTTAATAAAATAATGCGATTTTTGAGTTTTATGCATTCTTTAAATCAGCTTACAATTATTTTGAAACTTTTTACTATTATCATTAATGCTAATAATACAGATTTATTTGATCCATTGCCATAATATTCACTATAAATTCCCATATAGCTTTGCTACACGTTTACTAATATAAAAGTATTTAAAAAATGGTGTTTCTTTTTCAATGTGAATATTTTTTTATCAAAAACATGTGGCTTATACTATGTAAGTTGTATGGGTGTATGTAATATATGAAAAAGGTTCAACTAGGGTGAAGAGACCTACTTATTTGGGATTGATATCTGATTTTGAATCTTAAGGTTTATTATGAAGCGTTTAGTCAGTAGGGAAATAAGGGTTTAAAGAGTTAAAAACTGTATTGAATTGGATGAAGTTTCAAAATTGCGTATACAGATCACCTACATGTTTTGTTAGCCTACTAAGTAAGGATTCACCGCTAACAAATTGTACAATTTATCTCTAGGTATCGTATTCGAATATAAAACAAAGTTGTCTATCAGATATTGATTGAGAATTGTTTAAAAAGAAGAAAAATGTATTACAAAAGTAGCTAAGTATACTTAACTATCTTTGAATTTGAATTGTATAGCTATTGAAAATTGTTCATATATACATACATAGATATAGATATGTAAATGCGTTGTGTATAACTCAGAGATATAGTTCAATAGTCCATTGAAAACGGAAAAGATGAGATTTAGCTTTAAATTGCGTTGCGACTCTTTTGTTTCTTCATTTTCTGACAGACTAGACGAAACTCAAACTGAGGAGATGAGAAGACAGCGTCCGTTGTGTTGTCTTACTTATGTATATAGTTTAAGGTATTGTTTTATTTATTTATTCATTAGATAATTGAAGCTTTTTGGGTCGAGGAAGCGAGCTAGCTTACATTATTTGTGAAAAGAACGAGCTGATGAGAATGAGATGAAGAAGAGGGTGAATAATTCTTGTGGCGTGCCGTGAGTTTAGTTTCGACTTTGACTTTGACTCAAAAAACGTGCACCATTATCTTCATCAGCTAAATTTCGTCGTAAAATATCTAATGGGGGCTTTAAGAGCCAAAGGCAAATAAAAGAACATGAAAATCCTCGTAATGCTAATGGAAAGATTTAAACTGTGCAAATTTCTTCTTTAGTGGTCTGGCTTGGTATGGGATGGGATGAGGACAAAGACAATAAACCGAAACGGCTTGTATGCATTCTAAATTCTAAATGGTATCTGTAAAGGTGTGCCAAATAGAATAAAATTCTAAAATGGAGCAAACTGCAAATAATGCATTCAAACATTCAAATTCAACTCCCAAATCTCTTGTATAGTGGTTCTATCTCCCAGGCTAGACTATTCTTTTTCCTAATTCTGATGCAAATACAAACATCAATACCTAAATACTAATCGTAATGTTAAATGCAATTTTATTTCATACAATCCAAGAAAATCCTAGACAATTACTATGTACTCAATGTGTAAGTAAATGTAAATGTAATGCTTTAAGCATTTCTCCCATTTGCTGGCTTGTGCTAATACGGTGGTTCTGATTTATTACCTGCTCTAAATTATTCTAAACAGCTCTTATTGCAATGCGGACAGGAATTCTTCCCTTTTGCATCTTAAGAACTAAGTAAGAAAGTTCATCCCAGGCCCAAAGTCCACTCCATTCCATGGCAAAGTATGTTTATTATGTAAATCGTGAACTAACTATTTTGTATTGCCCATTTTATTATAGTGGAACAAAGTTTGGAGCAATTTCCGCATTTTTCTTGCGGTTTATTTGCAAATGTTCACACAATGAGCTACTAAAATACAACAGACAGATCATTTAGCAAAGCTAGCCTCTTAGAAGCATTTAGTGTCAAATCTGTCATGTTAGCCATCCCTAAAGTAGTTGATGTTGATATTCTGGTATGGTCAATCTTATTCCCAACCTCAACACAAACAGCTTGAAGGCTATTCTACAAGTGTGTACGTATGCATTCCATTTTTATTATGACAAGACATGAGAGATCCTAGTCTTATCCCGTTTCTTCCCATTTTACAATTTACAGATAGAATAGCTAGCTATAGCTTATGAAACTTATCATTTTATTTCCCAAGAGCCATCCCCTCAGCCCATAACTAAATAAAATAACACAAGAAACAAGTGACATACGTTGTATAACATTTTTGACAGCTAAAAACTACAGGTGCATTTAAATACCTTCCTTATGCATTTTACTACGTACCTTATAGAACATAATTCTTATATAGATATCAGTAAGTATAAATATTCCGTTGGTTTGGTTTTGTTTATAACTAAAGATTGTAATTTAGATCAAGTTTCACAATAACCTTAGCTAACGTAACCCCAAGTTGACTTTGACCTTTACTTTTCTTATCTGTGCTAATGTATTTATTTATTATATGCATTAAAGTTAATGAATCATTCCTATTATGCATACAGTATACTACAATAACTACAATCTATAGAAATATTCCCTGTTCCTTCCTTTTCTCATTTACGGGGAAGTACAAAGAAAAAATAGATTCTAGAATCTAGATAATTATTCCATTATCTTATTAGCAAATCTATTATTATTAATTTAAATATTTGTATGCATTCTTCAACAAGTTTTATAACGAGATGAGAAAATTATTGCTCTTGATACAAAGAAAGTGGATTGAGTATAGAAATTATCTATTTAGCTATGTAAAGTAGAAGAGTTATACTTTCCACGTTATATTTCTTTAGCTACTAATTAATTATTACTTTGTGTGTTATGTGCGCACAATAACATAAATAATAGTTAAGTAAGTAAAGAAGTGCAAACAAAAACAACAATAACAGCTTTATGAAAACTAGAGTAAACTATGTAAGCACACGGCACTGGCACTGACTCTTCCTGTTGAAAAATATGGAATTATCACACCATATCAAAGCTTTAGCATACGGTATGCCATGCTATGACATTTTTACTGCTCATTGTATTATAGTAGTAGCAGACTGGGTGACGGTGTCATAAAAAACAGATTCATTCACTCGACAGTCTCAGTGCCCGCATTGTTCTGCAATGACAAATGGAAATGCGGTACAGTAAACGAGTAAACCAACTTATAAGGAAAATTTCGCACACAAAATACAAACATACATTGTAATACTATGTACTGTATTGAAATCCTATAGCATAATATGTAGTAGTGCGATAAAAATCTTAAGGATGGCCAATACCCATACACAAATACGTTAAGCTTAGATTTTAGATTAGATTTTAGATGTTATATGTTGGGGACATTGAATAATGAATAGTTTTACTGTAGTCTACTGTACTATGCTTAAAGAAAAGGGTAAACCATGTCTAACGAATGAACTACTCCACTAGATAGCTAGAAGAATGCAATTTGTAACCATCCTTCATTCAATTTATTTTATAAACAACAAGGCAAATGGATAATAGAAACTTACAGTACAGTTTACTATACCATGGGTGGCTGAATCTGTCATAGTTGCCACTTGTTCCTTATTCTTATATTGTAAATTCATACATAGTAATACTTATAATATATTTATGTACGTATATATAAGTAGTAGGTTTACTATTTACAGTACTAAAACAACAAATAAGAGGATTATTTACACATTAAATGCAATATGTATCGCTAATAAATGAAATAAACGCATAGGATGTGATGCCATGGCACACCAGGTAAGTATTAAATACAATTACCTTGAAGGTTGGAGGATAACAGTACTATTGTAGTACGGGACTGTGTCGATCATCTCCGTAATCCTAAGCTTAAGCTTTTGAAAGGGTTGAACGGTCAGAGCAGGTAGAAA
>JAQFYC010005837.1:0-13475 GCA_034694165.1 Tomocerus mixtus | reverse complement strand
ACAGCCAAGTTTGGGTGAGGAATGTAATAGAATTATGTTTGCGTAGGACATTCTTAGCGAGCCAAAGCAATCGCAATCGTAGGGACATCATTCAAAACAAAGCAAATGCAAACTAAGCTAGAGTAATTTATTAATCTATACTTCTATTCTATTATACAATTTAATTTACATTCATAATACAATCCGAAATGATAAATGAATGAATATTCCGCACATAGGAGTAAATACACATAACTTATACTCACTCACACACACACACACAGGTTGTACCTTTAGATACCTACTACCTACATGAAGCAATGTTGAAAAGGGAGAAAGAACCGCATAGCATAACGAAAATTAGAGCCAGCTTCCTCCAAATACAAAAATCACATTCATATGTAGGCGTTGTATAATACGGCATCATATAGATAAAATATTTGCAAACAGCTAACGCAAATATAATTTGCGAATAATTTTATTTTGCAACATTTTAAAATACGATAGATAATGTAATTTTGTGTGCATTTTGTTATAAACAATTTTTATCGTTAATTAATTGGTATTATTGTCAGTGTAAGTAGTAGATGAATTCTACACATATTATGTACTCTATTATTATGAGTCTGAACAGTTCCTAGATTGGAATTAATCCAAATATGGCTTATTATATCCAAAATGTTGAAATACTAATCAACGAATCAATATTAAATCTAAAAACTACAAATTATTAGGAAAATTAAGACTAAAATTAAGAACATTAGAAATATAATGACTTATACAGCAAATAAAGCCAAAATAACAGATAAGATTCCTCTATTTTTCTATTATCCTTTAATTAACTGACAAAATCTTATGTTTTACTCATCAAATATAATTAAATCATTGAATATGAATCCCTACGAATATGAAAGGCAGTAAAGCTTTAAGGCCGCGATTTTTGTTGGGCTGTATTTTAACTCCCCATAAGTATAGATATATATTATATTAGAGCAAGTCAGAGTCAGAGCCAGAGCACAGCACGGCACATTTCAATAACATTATAATGGTTTGCGCACCTTATGTAGTGAGGACGGAGTAGGAATACAAATCTACATATGTAGAGTTTTACTAAATAAGATTTTCCAAGCACGCCCGTACGAGCCAAACAACAAAGAGCAATGTAAACTTGTAAACTGTAAACTTACGAGTTAATATTATTTATTAAGTACGATGGCAGATTGAGTGGATTGGATTGGAGTGGACAGACCACACGGACACGCCACACTGAGCCACACGATTGTCGGCTTTAATTGTGTTTGTATTATTGAAACGAAGCCAAACTACAAATGTAATATGCATAGATGAGACCACACTCTTGTATTTACATACACAAACTGTACTTACATATTATATGATCTTAAATTGAAATATCGTTATACTTATTGTATCCATTCCAATAGATGCTGAGTTATCATCTTCTATATTCTCTACTCCACTCTTCTGTCCGTCTGTCCTGTCCTGTCTAATTTAAATAAGTTTAATCGGATCTGATCTAAAAAAGATGGAAAGCAACCCACATGCTTAAAATGCCTATTACTCTCTCCTCCTCTTCTCATCTCCATTCATATTCATCTCATGCCAGATCAGAGCAAGTCTCAGGTCGAAAATAATTACTACATATTAAACATACGTCAACATGGCTCGTATTGTTTTGAGAAGATTAGATGACAAAGATGCCCAACCTTCTGTTTGTTTGTACTAACATGAACTTACATACATAAATAGATACGTTGTTAAATTCTACATGCATTGGGGAAGAGACGTCACGTTTCTTGAGTTCAGGTCACATTGTCAGATCATATGACACTAATATCTGTATGCACAAACAAATACATAGGCAATCTTGATTTCTTTCTATATGTACATACTTCTTTTGCATCATCACCATAATATTTATGAGTTTGAGTTTAGTTATTCATTCAGTTCAGTTACTTACTTAAATACAAATCAACACATCCCGGATACCAAAGCCAAAGCCAAAGCGTCCACTTAATTTCCAACAGTTCCACTTGAGTTGTATTGAAACTTTGAAACTCCAACATTGTTTTGTTATAATTAGACTTTTCTTTGCTCCTAAAGCGTAAATAGGTTCTGTATCATAAATTCTATAAAGTTATATCAGTACCTACAGTGTAGTACACATATGAAAGGGGAAATACATATTTTACGAAACGAAGAATTTATAATGACGACAAAAAAGGAGGATGGTGATAGTGAAGCGAAGTGATGCAGGGCACGGATGGCTGAGATGAGATACTAATATTATGCGAATGTTAGTTAAAAGTCAGTGAAGTAAATTCAAGTGAAACCAAGCCAGGCCAGGTATAAAGTATAAGGTGAGTAGTGAGTATGTAGTTAGCTAAAGTTATTTTTCAGACAGACATTCTGTTGTTCTTCCTTTCTTTCTTTCTTTGTGGATGTGTTGCGATGTGATCTGATGCGATGGGCGATTTTCGTCAAGCCTTTGTACATATACTTACTACTTTCATATGCATGCATGTAAGTACTGTATGTATGACTGTATGTAAAAAGTATGAATGTATATTGTACGTTACGTATGTAGTAATATGATGTAGCATATTTTTCGTCGGTTGTCTTCTCTTGTCGGTCGAGTGCCAACAGCCAGCCAAAAATCCTCTCCAGCTCTTTGGGGTGTATCCACTCGTTCTCTTCTCTTCCTTTCCTACCTACGTGTATGCATATATAGTAGAAAGATACCTTTTTGTATTCCATACCTCTGTAAACACACATCACACATAAAAGACTGAACTGACTCACACTCAAAGTACAAACTATACACTTGAGAATAGTCAAAGTTAACTAATCTATGGGTTTGGGCGTATAAAGGCGTGTATCTTCATATCTTCTATAATCTATCTTGATCTATCTGCTAAATAACATAACACTATCATTCCCTTTTCTTTACTTATGTACATAGTGCTCTAATCTACACTATAGTACCTGTGTATGTTATGTGTATTATCAAGGAGCTTGTCTCCCTTTACGAGAATCATGCATCTGTCTGTCTGTCTGTGGGTACGATAACTCAGAAACGGTTTGAGATATCAACTTCCAATTTTCAGGGTAGCTTATTAAGGTTTCTCCGACGACACCCTTGAAAAATGGGGTGCATAGGGCCCACCCCCACCCCAGACCTGTGATTTCAATGACGATGACGATTACCATAATGATTACGGATGATTACCATGATTATTAGGGACGATTACCATAATTAATACAATCTCCTTTTCTGCAACGTTTATTACCACGGTTTATTCTAAGTATACCTTACTTCTTACCTGTACATATATTTGCATCTGCACATGTTTATAAATAAATTTTATATGTAGTTATAAGTAGGTACCTAATAATAAATATGTTTTAATCCTTTTTCCTCACACTACTTGCCCGTTTCATCGCAACTCAATCAAAAGCTAAAGGAAAGATACACTTATGTATGTACATAAATAACAGGCTGAATATAAATCAAATCAGGTAGCAGTACTCTTTCATGTTTGTTAGTAATTCCAACTTTCAAAGTACAAGGAGAAAAGTTAATATAAGATGTAGTAACTAACGTAAATCGGTAATACCAGGTAAACTATTGGTATAAAATATAATTGAAGGAAAGATGCACACATACAAAGAATTTTTACATAATAACATATGGTATGTATCTGTAAAATATACCACTTATACAAATACTAGAAAATTAAAGTAAATCAAGAAGGCGTATCGTATAGGAACTGAGTTTTAATGTAAGTAGTAAGTAGTAAGTAGCTAATACATATAGATATAAAATAGACATGCATGGTAAGCCGAGTGAGTTAGTATGTGAATGTAATGCTTTGTGGGGATGTGATGTGAAATGAGTGAAGGATTTTAAAAAGAGTATAGGCAGTACAACAATAAGTATTTAATAAGGCAGGCCAGGTATGGAAATTCTGAAAGGCACATGTATGCACACTGTAGCTTGAAGTTTGAAGCTTATGTAAAAGAAATGGTCTTTGTATGCATTATGTATGTATATATGTATTTAGAGAAGGGAAGCCGAATTAACTTTAACTTAACATCAGTATCAACATCCCACAACATCACACTATCTATATTAGACGCATACATGCACACGTAGAGCGTGTACTACTGCTGGCTGTTATATTGTAGGTACAAATATAAAATCACACTTTGATATTATATTAGTGTAGTGTAAGTATGTGTATGCTCTTCTGTAGTACTACTATTATGTGGTATCTCTTTTAACTTAGATATTAAGTAAAACAAATGTAGTACATAGTTACTAAATGGAATGACGGAGCACGAGACAGAACCAGAGTGAGATCAGATGGGGCCAGGCCACAATTGCTGAAAGAAGATGAGCATTTTAATCTGAGCCGGCAAGCTCGACAGGACACGATCCTTTTTCTTCCTTCCTAAATTCTCAACAACAACAAAACCAAGAATTTCTCCGGGCTCACACTTTACACTCATTCAGAGGAATTCATTCAAACTAGACGTACACTGTACACACACATTCTAAACTCTTACCATACAATACTAGTACCTTAAAATTTACATACAAAGTATAAGACACGAGGAAGAAGATCTGACTAAACACTGAATACTGAAATTGTGTAGATAATAGTGAGTGTTCTGTTTGCTAAGTAAAGGATTGAATTGAATTCGAATGAAATGAAGCAAAAAATTATCTAAGTAAATAAGTAACTCTCATTGATTCAAAGTTTTCTAGATCTGTGTCTTGTCTGTCTTCTTTCGTATAGAGATAGATCACATTCCACTACATCAAATCACACAAGTTCAGATCTTGGTTTGATTTGATCTGCAACGCAACAAGTGAGTTAAGAGCTCTAGCTGTTAATTTCTAAGTAAGTAGAGCTATAAAAATTCTGAACTAAGCTCCCTGCTTAACTCTACATGCCTTTTGTCTTGTTCCTGTCCTGTCCTCTTTCCAAACACCATACCAGCACCTAAGAAACACAATTCCATGTAATTCGATTGAACTTAAGACAAGAAAATAGCTAATTTGTGACTGTCTCCCCTTTTACAAAGACAACTAAACAAACTACAAGTTTTGTGCTTCGCGTTTTCTTCATAAATACAGTACACACAGATAAATACATAAATACATTCTTACAGTAAGTACTGTGTACCGTATCATGAGAAAAACAAACTTATACGAGAAAGACGAGAATCTTTAAAGCTAGAGGAACTGATTCTGATAACAAGACTGTTGTGCTTGTTTGTGTTTTGTTCTGAGGTTGAGACTTGAGACTGAACTGAACCGTCTAAGAAGGAATAATACAATACAGTTTGTGAGACTGTCTTTATCATTCTAAGTAAAAAACTACTAAAACCAACAACCTACCTAATTTCGTTTCATTATGAGAAAAACTCAAAGAATTTGGCGAATTAACTTGCTTTGCGCTGTTATTTACGAGTAGTTAACGTTGAATTGTTCTTCTGTGTTAATTTAAATTGGAGAGAATAAATGTCTCAAACCATTAGTAAAAATCAAGATTCACGATTCCTACACTTTGACTAATGGCTAAAGGCAATTGTTTTAAAACTTGCGTTCCTTACTCTCATCCTCACTCACCATTCTGTGCTAACTCCTATCTGAACTGAATATTTCTTCCTTTTTTCTCTATGTATACATATATACCGTATACATTGGATTGGATTGAAGTTAAGTAAGAAATCAAGATAAAAATAGACACAAATACTCTATACTAAACACAGATTTCTGAGTCCCTCCGTTATACAACTACGGGTACAATAGTAAATAACGTTCATTTCATGCGGGCATTCATCTACTACTGTCTACGTTAACCTTAACTATAGTACATACTTAAATTACAACACACCACACCGGTTTACCCACAAGATTAAGACAAGTGCAAAATAGTTATTCGGAAACTGTGTCAAATGGAATTTGTTTCCCGTTCAGCGGATTACGAACAAGTCAATCTACAATAGCGTAGTAATTATACAAAGACAATTCCATTACTACCGTATCTCATGTATGTACTTATCTAAGAAAAATAGTACACTACAGTCAAACACCTAATTAAAGTTAATAAACTCTTAAGCTAACTATCCACAAAGTGGTTTGGTTAATCTATCAGCTTTACAAAGCAAAGGCTTCTCGAACCACAACGAAGAATCTGAACACACGTACCTTACTTTTATTAGTATAAGCACAGCAATTTCAACTTTAATCACCCAGTAAACTTTTTATATCAAGAGATAACGAGATAACCGCAGTTAGCAACAAATAAAGTCAAGATGACCGCTACAGCTACAAAAATTGTGGAGAAAAACAATAGAAATTCGGAAAACAGAAGGGTAAGATGCTTTTATTGTATTAATATCAATAATGCTTATACCATCATAACATAATGAGTAAGACAATCTTTCAGTATTAGGTAATACCAGTACATCTTATTTTTGACCTATATTAAGACAATGGAGCGTTAAAATCGTTTACATTGTGCTTACCTTATGTGATAGTGATCAGATTTTATATTTTACAATTTACAATAATAGCATCTATTTAAACAAGAACATTAACATGTAGCGTTACTATTTTTTAAGAACGTGAAAACAAAACTGAATCCGAATTTCAGATTACTGTGTAATAGATACACCAAGATTACGTAATGTAGTACAGTATCGTTGTAATGAATTTAATGTACGGCTATTTTAATTGATGTACCGAATCTGTTATCAATTACTGTAACATATGTGCATATAACTAATAATCTGCTTAAGTTACATAACTTAACCTAAGTAAGATTTACAATCGTAATGTTTTTATAATTATCTTAAAAGATATACCCGTACTGTTTATGGTATCTAATGATATCTTTTCTCCTGAGTTAAATATTTTGATAAGTAGTATACAAGTATAAGTATAAGTTTAGAATGATATGAATATAGTGTGCAGGCATAAGGAGATTTAATTAATCTAATCTTCCTACGTACTAAAGAGCATGTCTTACCAATATAATACGTATATGCTAGCTAGAATTCGTTTAAAACACAGAATACAGACACTGTACTGATTATTATTACCTAAATGTTTAATCTGAATGAATTGAATTAATTTCTCCTTTAGGCTAACAAGCCACTGATGGAGAAAAGACGGAGGGCAAGGATCAACCAAAGCTTAGCTATTCTCAAGACTTTGATTGTGGACTCAAATAAAGATAAGGTTTGTTTACAATTTAAATTTTCTTGTCCAAAATTCAAAAGATTATTATTCATGATAACATACTTCTCACATTGCCTATTGTTATAGCCTATGGCATACCCAAACTTATTATTATTACGTATAGTATAGATAAACTTCACGTAATGGCAATGGTATGTACATGTACTGATAATTTAGTTTGTATACATGATAAGATTACAATATTTGATTTAAATTAATTATATAGTACTTGCATAGATATTGGAGATGAGAAATGTTAGTTAACTGTCTGTGGTTGATTTTGAATTGAAAATTGAAATAAAAGTGGATGGGTGCAATGATGGGATGATGGTATTACTGTATTTGCTAGTTAACATTTGTAAGTAACAAGGTAGTAGACCTCCACGATTTGATTGCTTCCCACTGAATGCATACAAATTAGTAAGAAGTGGTGGAAAGCGATTAATAAGTAAAGTAGTAGCAACAAGCAAGGGTGCTGAGCTGATTGCGAGCTTGAGATGAGAGTTGTGTAGTGAGCCTTGTTATTAATTAGCAATTTGTATTTTGATTGCCGACAGAACGCCCAAGTTGTATTGTAATCGATTCCACGGTGCTCTTCCACATGTTTCTAACTAATCGTAACATAAACCTGTCATAAATTATCAGGGATGCCACAAACTTGCTTAGGGATGTACTTACTTACTTAGATGGGAATTGCGGTACTTAAAAATGGGATAAAGTAAGAAAGGTGCTAGCTACATAGATAGGAGGGTGGCTTATTACTAATAAAGTATAAGCTGCCTCGTATGTTAATGTATTTGTATGCACATGAGGTAAATAAATGATTATTTTTATGCTTAGGGCCAGAAACCGACGAAATTGGAAAAGGCAGATATTCTCGAACTGACTGTATCCCACTTGCAGAAACTGAACACGAAAAAATTGTCAGAGCAAAGAAAATATGAAGACGGGTTCACGGTAAGTACACTATTTCTTTAGCAATATCAATTTGCTACACTGTTTGAAAGTTTCACTGAAGAATTTAGGAGCAAAACTCAGTTATGCATTTTGCTCATGAGCTTGAAAACACAATTTTCCCCAAAAATGAAAAATATGCACGTAAATACAAGGAAATGGGCATAATGGTCAAACATACGTTTTAAGTGCGGTTCTTGGTACACCTAGTATTTTTGAGCGAAAAAATATTTTTCGCTTGCATTTCAATTATGTATTTTTTCGGTAAACGTTTGAAAATAGTGTTTGAAAATTATTTTGTCGTTTTTCTCTATTGTCGGGTATTATTAAGAATCATTTCCAATTAAGTATGTTAAAACTGTATTTCGTACCCATGATTTCTTGAGTGAATACGTACTGAGTAACTGTTGTAAACGTCCAGATTCACGCATATTATACTAAAAATATTGTTGCTTAACAGGAATGCACCAAAGTAGCAGCAAAGTTCCTGGAGAAATGCAATTTTGACCGGAACACGGTAGACAGACTTGTAAATTTTCTGAAGACCCGTCAAGATCGTAAAATAAATAAAGGAAAGGAGGAGGAGAAAGGGAGAATGAACTATTCGATATTTTCTTCGGACGACTCTTCCTCGCATTGCAGCAGTATTACAGACACCTATCTCCACGAAGTCTCGTCTTGTCAAATAAAATCTGAGAACAATTCTGGAAGCAATGTAAACAATGTAACCCGGACCGTGACCCTCACTCCAGTTTCTCTCTGTCCTAGTCCCAACGACAATCTTCCTCTTAATTCCACTGATTGCAGTAATGACTGTGCAGATCGGAAATGCTGCGATGTTCCTCCACAAATTACAACTACTACCATGCAAATGACTTCAGTACCTACAATGATGTTACAGCAGGATTTCTACTACAATCAAGCCGAGCCTTTAGACTACAGTCAGCCTTTGGACCTGTGCAAAAACAGATTGTATGACGCAAGTGTTTGGAGACCTTGGTAATTCCCTTAAATATTATATTTAGGTTAATACTTATATTATAAGTGTGAGAATGTGAAGGAAAATCTGTTTTTCTTGTTTTAAATGTATTAGAAATAGGAATTTTTAATTAGTACTTACTTTATCATGTATGAACTGATAACATACAAGTAAGCTTAATTGTTGTAAATGAAGGTGAGTGTACTAATTTGTACTAAGTAAATAGGTAACTGGTTAGCTTAGATTTATTTCATTTAAACATTTTAGTTTCCTAAGATTGTCAACTCCAGCTGTGAATACGGATATGCCTGATTTATAATAATAATGAATGATTTATTACTACAATTTACAATCATTAGACTGCTTAGATGATTACTCAATGCCCTCAATGCAATAATATGTAAATAAATACCTAATTAAATTACTTATACTAAGGTAGGTCACATTGTAGATTGCTTTTAATGTTAGTTGAGCTAATAACACTCCTAATTTTGCTGATTAATGTGATTATGTTTGTAATCACGTCCACTTCTTCTTGTTTTAATATTTTAATATTTGTTTAGTAGTGTAGATAATTAGATCAAAGAACAACAATGAAAGTATTTCATATGTATGTTATTAGAAAATATAGTTGGATAAGATAGTATGGTAAACATTTTAGGTGTACTTAAGTCTGCTGTGAACTAATTGGGGACTTATTAGAAAAACTAATCCAATTGTGAATGATAGCGTTAAACAAATCATATATTCAACTAAAAGAGGCTAACCCTAACCCTTCATATAGTTATAACTAGATTATGGAATGGAAAGATACATGATGCACATTTTATACAATACATGCCTAAATCTAAATCTACTTAATTAACTGTCACACAGATGTGTGAGTACGATATGAAGTATGACATACTATATACTTTACTATACATACGTTGAACTACCTCTGCTTATTGTCATTAGCACCGATTTTTATAGTTGTAAAGGTTTATATATAAAATATTATATTAATCCAATAAATAAAGTCATTTCAATTCCTAAATAAATCATTCTGCTGCTTCTGTTATGCATCCTATACATACTATTCATACCATCATCTATAGATACGTTTATTGTAGCAGTTACTGTACAGTTCTGTATTTCACTTCTACTAAAAGTTCATAAATGCTCCCATATATCCGATGTACAAGTACACATAGGTAATTGTATACAGTTGAATTCTTGGATATTACTATCACAATAGAAGATTGTGCACACTACCCGTATACCTAATCCGTCTATAGCTACTATACTGAAGCTACAATTACAATATTTACAATACTGGCATTGTCAGTAAGTAAAAATAGGGAAAACATTACCCAATGGCACGTGCCACTGGTTGTCTGCTTAATTCATCATTAGTTTTACATAATATCGTAGATGCCACACTAAACAGTCATAGTCTACCTCTGCTCTGGCTTCCGTATAATATTCACCAATATATGTACTTGACGAATACTACTTACTATGCCACGAATCCCAGTCACGACCACGACACGAGTCGCTAAGAATGAATGGGGTTCTTGGAATATTTTTCAACATTCTAAGTTGAATATCGATTACCGTCATTCATCATTTGAGCTAAACGAACCTAACTGTTCTTTCACAAAGTAAGTTACATGTTATTTACTATCCTTGAATGAAAAACTATATTGCTAAGTGCTACACAGTACACAAAGTATAAAGAAATGTAGCTTTGCAGTCTAAATACTAATACAGCAACTTTTGCCATGCATGCGGATAATGTGAAGATACATCTTACGTGTGTAGAGATACTTTACTTGCAGTTGCACGGTGACCTGAAGCCTCACTTCACTTTTACACAGGAAACATGTCGACCTTCCTTCCTTTTATACACACATCCACACAACTCTTATAAGAAACACAACGTCTATCCTCATTTAAGAAAAAATGCTCTCTTAAAGATATCCAAGCTATTTTTCATCTTTTATTTATCTCTTGTGTACTTTGTACAAAGAACAATCCGATTTCTCAAATTAAGGAAGAATTCCTGGCTCTACATATTTAGGCTTACTTTATAACTCATTGTGGTAATTTGCACATTATAGTATTTCATACAGAAGCTTAATGTTCTCAATGTTGATACACCTGTATATCATATTAAATGTATTTTCAGTTTTCCCTACTAATATTTAATTAGGATGCAAATGCAACATCAAAAATAAAAACATTTCTTTATGATTGTATGTAATTGTAGCTCCTATATGTACTACTAAGCATTTGCTTACATACCTAAACAATTAATGATTCACATTCACACCTGTGCGTATTTAACTTTTAGTTTATATTGCAATAAATGTAGGATAACTAAAAATCTTATTTCTTCGAAGAAGCAGGAGTGTCAAAAATCTTTTTAATAAATAGTAAGAGAACAGGATGGGAGGACTACCTTAATGCATTTTTTGTAAGGAAAGGACCTAAGTGCATGCACAAAATTTTGACTTTGGTACTATTTGCTTATCACCTCCTATATGTTGTGCAGAGATATTTATAGATTTAACACATAAAACAATAAGGGAGGAATTGCATTGCATTTCACTTAGCACAAATTCTTAGTAATGAAATAAGGAATAGAATGATAAGGGACAGTGAAAAAATGCATATAAAGGATCTACTCCCATTAGAGTGCATCGATCTGCAACCAAAATCATAATAATTCATGATTTGATTTCATCAGATGATGAGAATGATATGGAGATGTTGTGTTGCTAAAGATAGTTCTCCACGTGCGGATTGCGGATGTGCCCATCGCCCATCACATCACATTCACATTATTCGTGTTCCTTCCATCCATCCTATTCTATCATCATCAACCACACCATAACGTAGCACCTTACTCTTACTCCCTTTATTCACAAAGATACATACAGAAGATACATATACCTATCTCTATGTATTATGTATCTACTTACGTTGATACAAACAGATACGTATTCATATTTAACTCCCTATATATGTCATAGGCAGCAAATCCCAAGCATCAGCTCCCACTTTTGTACCTTTTATGTTTCGCAAAAGCTTAATTAGGGACAAATCTAATAATTTACTGCCGATTATACCAATTTTACAATAAGCACATCTTCTTAAGAGTTTCAAAGATTTTGAATGTAAAAAACACATATTTACGCTACATTATATTTTAAGATAGTATTTTAGTATGCTAAGATACATACACAACCAAAATGCATACAATATATACAAAGATTCATTAAAAACATAAAGAATAAATAGCAGGAGATGTGGAGTTTCAAAAGGAACATCTGCCAGGTGTTCCTGTGTGCTTGAGACATACCTACATTGCTACTTATACTTATTATCCTTTAGACTAATATTATTTATATATTTAATTCGCATTCAACATGGAATACCTACGTACGTATAAGTTAATGGATTTATTTGCATCATAAAATGCTTTCGTACTTATGTATAGGTATTTAGTACACAATATAAGTATATGTACTTATATAAAGGTTAGTTTTAAAAGTAAGCATGCATGTACATGATTTCAAAGTAAAGGATAGGTTTACAGGCTTAAGGTACCTTTCCTTGAATGAACTCACTACTCCTTTACTTGTTCTTATTCATATTGCATTGAATTGCACGGTTACTTACTACGGATAGTTGGATACATACCCATGATACGCAGTAGAATAGAAATAGGAGACTAAGAACAACTTTCAGTGAGTATCGGAGTCATAGGAGAGACGGACGGACGAACGGGGAGCGAGGTGCAGGAACTTGACTTTAATGCTCTGTCAATCAAGTATATGCTGGGACGATGTTACGTTCAGTTTGGTTGAGAGCATGCAGACAGTAGCAGTCGAGTCTGACAAGACAAGACACAGGATAAGGATTTTAAACTTAAAAAGAGACTCATATCTCTCTATCGTATTGTTTCGTGTCAGTATCACTATCTAGACCTCCACAACTACATTATATACTTATATAACTCTATAAATTGTAACATTTTATATATTTTATATAAATTACGATCTGTAACACCAACAATCACTAACTAAATATCTTTAACACAATAATTGTAAATACTATGTACTATGTAGCTTAAGATCACATATCTAGGTATATGGCTTTTATATGACGGACTAAACTTTCGTATATTGTGCAGGTTATACTGACAAAGAGCTGACAATAAGGTGCTTTAAGTCTGTTTGGTCTTGTTTAGTGTCTTGTCTACAGGTTTTATATCTGGATCAACTCATATTTTATTACACAGAC
>JAQFYC010005836.1:0-13479 GCA_034694165.1 Tomocerus mixtus | reverse complement strand
ATTTGTAAGAAAAGACGTAAAGGCCTTGGCTACATCGTCTGTGACCAATAAATCTATCTATCTATCTATCTATCTATTAACAGATGCTCCCTAAGGAAATTGGCAATAGACAAAACAAGCTAATGATGTGATGGTGTGGTAAATATTTTCTGTGATGGAATGGCAAGCCAAAAGCATATTCAAAACTAAAGGAAAGCAAAGATAATACAAAATCAAATAAAGTTCGACTCTAGTGCCCAAGTTGATTTTGTTAGAGTTTAGAGCGTGTAAATGTAAAGACTATAGAATTTTACATTCGTAATTTGGCAATAGCAGAGTTCTAATGCAATTTCACCGAGGATAAAAGGTAAATGAACGGAAAAGGGGAAAACTTCCGTTTTCATCGTTTTCTCCAAAGCTTTGTTCATTCATTTTCATTTTCGCTTGTTTTCCTTTGTTTTATTTGCCCAGCAAGGATCTAGAGTGGAATGGAAGACATGAAAAGGTAAACTGCTAAACTTATTTCATGTACTTCCTCATTTTAGCAACTCAACAGTGGTAACTGGTAACAGTCGATCGATTTCCAATGAAACTACATATTACTGTATGCTGAAACATTAGAAATACAATGAATCTAGTTATTCTAGAGGAAATGAGATAGTATTGAAGTTCTAGTGAAAGGCGGGTTGAGGTTGTGAACTACATTAGCAAATACAGAAAGATACTCGACAGAATACTGATAGACAACGTTATGTACTACATTTACGATTACTACCACCACCACCACCACCACCACCAATACAATATATAATAATACGATGATAGATGTTATGTTGAATTATTGAAAAACATCAGAAATCCTGAATCAATGAGTTTAGGAAATAAAATCAACGGTTAAGTACACAGCATCCAGGAAATTAGTTTCCTTTGTCTTGCCTTGACTTGTACATTGAAACACTTGACCCTTTACATAAAACATATTGTTGTTTCCTTAGTCTACTTGCCAAATCCAATTCATCCATTTGGCAAAGGAACACAATGGAAAATGTAACTTGATGTTCATACAATGCAATGCACACATACGCATACTAAAAGTGCTAACTGTTAATAGAAACAAGACTTTTGCTTTTTTCATAGTTAATGGCTATACTGCTGAAAATTTTACACATAGTGCCTAATACTAAATAAGATTTTCATATAAGGAATTTAGCTTTTATCACTATCAAGTTTGACCTTCAACCACAGCCAGTCTATAGAATAATAATACTTATAGTAGGTACGTACGTTGGGAAAGAAAAATTCTAAGAGTATAATTAGTTATATGTACAGGGCTACCCAAAAGAAGGTATTCGTATAAACTTTCACTTTTCTCAAATATGGTAGCAACTACAAAATAATTCAGTCACTACGATTTTGGTAATAAGTATCATATTAACAATAGCTTATTCCCTAGCTTATTCCCAAGCTACCACAATTACAAAATTATAGACGTTAAAAAATTTTCTGTATGGGATAATTAACTTCTTTTGGAATTTAAACAGCCTTGTTTGAAAAGTTAAGTACGGATCCAGTGTCCTAGTATAAAACATAATAAATACAAAACACAACGAGTTCTTACGAAATCTGTTTCAGTCCGTGTTTCAGTACTGTAGTATTCAAGCTGGTTTCTTTTTTTTTGAAATAAAATATCGTATTTCTTATTCATTCCTCTAGAGAAAGCTCTAGGTATTTTTAAGCATGTAATGTAATAGGGAGGTTTGGTTTGCATGCATATAATTTATTATTATTTAAGTTTATATATGTGTACCCGGGTATTTACTGTTTACACAAGATAATAAGGAAGGCAAAGGCAGTTATCCTAAATTAGGGAAGCAAAATAAGCAGAATTATAGAAATAATGACCTACATAACTAGCTATGTTTGTATGGATTTTCCATAAAAGGGTGTAACCTTGTCACATTCCTAATTTGAGCAAATTTTCTATCTTATTACTATTAGTTCTCGGCAGGCCCTCCATACCAGGCAAGTGAAGTAACATTAATGCCTCTTATTTTGCAGTAAAAAAGACATAGGGTAAATAAATTACATGTTGGTAAATACTAAACAAGCTTAGCCTACAGCCTAATAGGGTGTAAATTTTGCGAAAATTATTTCCTTTACTAAAGGTAACTAGGAAAAGTACGGTACAGTATAACTTTGGTGAGAACCACAAATGAAGGACGTGGAAAATTATGAGGAATCCGATAAAAGTGAAATAAAACGAGCTAAACACAGTTATCCAATTAGTATAAGTGTAAATTGTTATTGTATGGAAAGGTAATCAAAGGAGAGCAGCCCAGTCAGCATTAGGTTTGGGATTTAGAAGCGGACGGAGTAACCATTTGTTGTTTATTTGACTTTATCTTACGCTTTCAAACACCAAAGCCCCGATTTCTGCTCTCCTTTTCTAGATTTAAGTATCCATAGAATGACATCGATCGTCTAGATTTATTACTGCTTAGACCGAGGTTTGACGTTTGTATTCACATAATATGTCGAAGGTACAAATATCCATCAAACAGAACAAACTATCTCAATTTTTCCAACTTTTAGTTTTCTACTAAAAGTTAGTTTAAGAGTAAATGTCTCTATCATACCAATATATCAAAAAAAAATACATTTGCCTGGTCTTAAATACATCGAAGTGGTATTTTGGTATTCTTATGGCAAGTTGCGACAAGTTATCTGCATAACTTCTCCAAGTATTATAAAATAAGCAATCAAAAATTTATATAATGCGGTTTAAATTAGGGAAATATTACGCTTAATGAAAAGCAAAAACTAGTAACATTTGTTAATTTGCATTATTTTACTGAGAAAAATTAAAAACACATCGTTATTGTCCATTATGTAATTAAAACAAAACACTAAACAAAGGATTTCCTGCTAATGTAATGTGTTTGCATCTACTTCAGCAAATACTAATAGTTTAAGATAAACTTGTATAGTTTTAATGTCTATAGAAAACGCTGTGTTTTTCGTTTTCGATAATTAATAGAAAATTTTGACGCTAATTTTGAGAAATGCTATGAAATATATCACTGAATGTGACTTTCCGGCATAGTAACTGCATTTTAGGAAGCAAAATGTATTAAAAATAAAAAAGCTTCATAAAGAGAGGCTAATGGCATAGAACTACAATACTACAATAACTCAATCATTAAATACAAATACATTGCTACATTTAAAGACATTTTTGGTTAAATCATTTTTATTAGCTGATGACTCTCCTTACCTATTTATTTTGCGAACCTAGGACACATACCCATATAATAATATACAATCCAATGTTTCTTTTTCTTTAGGTAGGTTTTGGTCTCCGTCTCGGTCTGTTTCTAATCTTGTCTATCGTGAAAAGCTACAAATGTCTAAACTGTAACAATAGGAGTTTTTGTAGAATACTTTGTTCATTTTCACTTCAGACTTCACATAACATATCCCGCATCTTATGGTTTCCTTCTTACTTCTTTTGTTAAGAGATTTCTCTTCGAAAATAGAGTAACTAGCCATCTAAGTAAGTCGGTAATGGCTAGCAAAGCTAAGCTAACACAAACACAAGGGTAAACGGATTTGCTTTTCCCATCCTCCATTAGTGTAGCAATCTGGACTGGACTGGTTCTGGCTCAGATTCTAGAGGAACACACATTTGTAATATGTATCGTGTTGAATGCTGAATTTCAGTTTTAGTCCATACATACTACTTGGAAACAGCATACCATATGTGCAATTTCATTACATCCATTCGCAATCCCTTTTTCCATTCTATTCCCGTATTATTATTGTTTACCGCAATAACCCGCAAAGCTAAAGAGACATGGACACTGTCTGGAAGCACTGTAAGTGATTCTTTACATTTCTTTACAACTATCCGCTCCTACAACATTACAATGCACTAAATATGTTCTGTTTCAGTTTAGGAATTATTTTGTTATTGTTTTCCAAAGCTTAGCTCACAATCTTACGAAGAACAATACATTTTAGTTTGGAATTCCTTGCGGCAAATGCAACTTGCAGCTTTTTTATGTTCGGACTGCTTACTGTAGAAGAAAACCTGGCCTGTGTTGTAGTGCAATATTTATTTTCTTGAGAGCTGTAGTTTTTATCATTTATGCAACTGTTTTCTGTTTCCTATTGTATTTTTGTATTCTCTTTCAGTCCTTTATTTCTTCTTGAGAAGTGTCTAGCGTTTTAAGAGCATCACGGATAAAGACAAAGAAAAGACGACAGACGCTTTCAATTAGACAAATTGCTTAGTTCTGTCTAATTCCCTCGGTCTCCATATGCTTATTTATTACCCAAGGCGGACAAATGAAAGGTTATCCTAAGTGGACTAACAAAAATCCGAAATGTTAGGTAATGTACGTAAGTATCTTTATCTTTATGTAGTTTCATGTAGGTACATAAAGTACTTTTTGCATTTTCCAGTGCTCCACACATGTAGTGAAGCATTTATAGGCACAAGTTTGATATTACCCGTGTGTATATTGTATAATTTATAAAAAGAAGGTTACAGGTGAAAGTTAGCAAAGTACTTAGTTAGTGTAGTAAGTGGAAATAATGTAATTAACTGTATGTAACATTATATTATGTACTTACATTAAGTACTATAAATACATGATACTTGGTACTCTAAGCTTCTTTTGTTTTGTGCTTGTAATATGATTACTTTGTGCATATGCAAACGGCAAAATAGAATCTAGTACAGAATAATACGTAACATAGCCTAAAGCAGTGCTCTGTATACTTACGTCTGGTACAAGGCCTGACTTTAGAGTGTCTATTAGGTTAACATGTAAAAAGTGAAATATAACATAGAATATGGATACAAGAATGAGTCTTATAAATGGAAATTATCACTACACGGAACAGATTGTTCTCGAATTGTTAGCATGAGAAACCCTGATAATATTTTTGTCTAGCCAGTTAAGGTCCACTTTATATTAATAGTAAAATTACTACAGTGTTACATATAAGAACTACTAAAAGTGTACACAAACTTACCCGTTTTCAGTTTTGAATTTTTATTGACTATCTAAGCTTAGGTACCTATATGTTATTAATATTTAACTGAATTTAAGGAATTCCCCTATATGCAATGAGATTTACATGGTCCGCAGCGAATTCATATACGCGGAATGAAATGAACGGTCAACTCCTAGAGTCTAAAAGCTTAATTAAACATAATTACACAGTATATGCTATCTCTCCTGTGTGTTACAACCATAGATATCTGTTAAACAAATCCTAATCCTGTTGTCACCTCGTTCTCGCAAAAGTTCAACTTTCTTCGGGTTTTATAAGTAAAAATTTCGTTTTGCTATGTACTATCTGTAGTATTTAGATTTTTGCAACAATTGTTCTGTATAATTACATACAGATTGTAAGCGACAATACTACATAAATACTGGTGTTATCTCATATCTTATTTTTGCGATTTTGGCTGATTTGATTTTGGTAGGCTAGAAATTAGTTTCGCATTCTGTGCTTTCCCTAACCTTTATCAGTATAATTTAAGTAATCAAAATAATGCAGCAATAATGTTCCATATAAGAGATAATGAATTGATTTACTCTACTACTATTACATGCACCTATCTTATACTCTGACACATTTAAATTGTAAAAATAAAAATAAACGTGTAATGCCTAGTATTAATTTTACATATTTGGAATTTATATTTTATTTAGTAAATTGCAGGTACATAGTACTACATAGTTTTTTTGCTTTATTGTGATTTGTTTTTGGAAATTGAATGTTGGTTTTTGGAACTCATTACAATCCGTACTTAGAAAATCTGAAGTAGCACAAGTATCCGCCTGGTATTATATTTTAGTATGAAATAATTCAAAATAGCTGCACCGGACGAGTGAATTATTGAAAACTGTGGGTTTGGAATTCTAATTCGCCCCTGGAGGAATTGCAGCCATATTTTCTAATGAACTCCTTTGACATTATACCAACTTAGTACTATACATAATTTTTTGCAGTTATATTCTTTTTAAAACCTCTTAGCAGCATGGATCATCACAAAACTGCACTAATAGCAATAGGTAGGTATTTATGTATGAAATACTTAAACAATTTCAATTTAAAAAAATAACTGTAGCAAATACAGATTAGGAATACCTAGGATAGCATTTATACTAGATTGAACAATCCTTCTTGTTAGTCTATATCTATATTGATTGAAGAAATGATTGTTAGTTTAAGTTCAGATTTTCAGACGCCTACACATAAGTATTCAAATTAAAAACATTTCTTCCTTGGTGCATTTAGAACACAAAATGCCTATGTATGTAAATGAGTACAGTAGTATAGTTTATATAAGTATCCAAGCTTATCGATTTGTATTTGCGAATGAATGTAATATAAATACGTAGTAATAAGCATTTCTTTAAGCATGACATGTTTTCAACATAGATAAACTAGCATACTCGGGAAATAATATTTGTGTCCTGTCCTGTCCTGCCCCAACTTTCACTCTTACGCAACAAAGATTCGCTATTCACTATTTGCAAATTGCAAATACAGGCCAGCAGGAAATAGCGTCGCAAAACGTGGGTGAACAAAAGCTTCATTATATTGGAGAACTGTGTAATCAGCATAGTTGATTCACAGATTCTGATTACTAAATATTACGTGCCTTTCCACATGTAATAAAGTTTATGGTGCGTTGTAAAAGTGTAAAAGGGTTGTTATGAGCATATACCTACTACCTACTACCCAGGCCACCTAAATATATGTGCATAAGTAAGCAAATAGGCAATTTAGATAAAAACTTACATTTGGTAGAATCCAGAGTTGAGTTCAGTGGGTATTCGTGTCGTTAGTGTCGTTGTCTTTCTGAATGTGTAGAAAACGAGGAGAGGACGTTGACAGGACAGGACAGCAAAGAATTTAGTTAAAGTAGAAGTAGAGCAGAAGTATTGAGGATGAGACGGATAAAGAGAATTCCTGGATTGTAGTGGCTGCTAAGCTATGTTGTATTATAGTATCAGGAAAGTGAAATGAAGCGAAATGAATTGATTCACTTGGATTTGTATTTGGATTGGAGTGAGACAGTTTTTTAGATGTTTTGTTTATCTCTTTATGTCTTTATATAGGGATTGCAGTTTTATTAGATAAATTGAGTAGTCAGCTCAGCTCAGCGTGTGTACTGTGTACTGAATTGCATTGCATGTTCAATATAATGTTGTATTTGTAGTATGTAGTAAGTTGTGTTCTGTTGTTTTGTAACTCACTCAAGTTGCAGTTCAGTGTTCAATCTCCTTTCTTCCTTTCCACTCTCTCTGAATGAGTTTCCTTCTGGATTCTTCTTATTCTTGCATTACACTCTTGTGGACAGAAATGAAAAAAATCCAGACATAACACTGCACTTGAAGAGTCAAACAAAAGTTGCTTCTTTATAAGAATACTCGTAGTATGTATGCATTACAGCACAAGATTCTGAATTTTTTCAACTATTTACGTATAGAATCTATATAGCTAGTTATTTATACATGTAATACTGTATTGTATGTAAAGCTAAAGCTGTCAAGTGATAAATGAATGCAAGTGGATGTATTTCGTGTATTAAAGGCTTATCTGATATTATGTGCGCTTTTGCTATATCTGTAGATTGCTTACTATTATGTGTATATGTATGTATACTATTATGAAACTGTAGCAAGCTTCTATATATTTGGTACAAAGTTAGCTAGTTATGATATTTATATGTGTACTGTATGTAAAGAACAAGAACAGGTTAGAGTTTTTCGGAAAGTCAAAAGTTCGGTTATTCACATGTACTTTTCTTCACAAAGAAGTTTCCCATTTCCATTCTATTCCGACTTGTCCTGTTCTTATTCAGTTTTCTTCTGTCCTGGTCTTGTCCTGTCCTTTTCTTTTCTTCCCCCTTTTTTCTTTAGCTAAAAGAAAAGTAAAAGTCAGATGATAGATGAAGAATGAAGAATAACAGATGGAAATCATATCATGGACATAACTCATATCATCTCGTATTCTATCATATCATAACTTTTTTAATATGGAAAATGAAAAGTGATAACTCAATTCAATTGAATGGGCTTTTGTGGGATAAAATATCACATCATATTATGTTATGTTTAGTAGTAGTTAAACTAACTATAGATAATTTATTTTCGAAGCGAGTTAAATTAATTCAAATGTTATCGTTATTATGGTTCGACCCATTTATTTATTTGACTATGGACAAGGGTTATTACAGATTAGGAGTAATTGCATGTTAATACGACATGTTTGTACATTCGCATTATACAAAAGTTCAATTTAAAGGGGACTACTGATTATTGTACATTACGACGATACATAAATATAATGCAGCTTTTTAAACCTACTTTTTATGTAGAGAGATTAAATATGGCAAGTTGTTTATTTTCCTATTCAAACGTCAAAGTAAGAATAATTGCAATATGCAATGAAATGTTCAAATTTTGCTGATTTATGTGATAAAAAATACTTCTACACACCCATTTTAAGGTTTGAGTGCATTACATATACCTAGCATAATAATATTATTACTGATTAGACATTTACCACTACAAGTTTTAATTAGTTCTGCTTTCGGTACATTGAGTACATGGCAAAAAGAAATATTTTCAATTTTAGCACAGTAAAACTTTGTTAAAACATAATATTCTGTAGGCACATTTAGATTAATTTCATTTTTCACGAACCGATTTCGCAAAATTCCAAATGCATTTCGCGTGGCACGGCTGAGCGTACAATAGTTACTTTACACAGATCTGTACTAGATAAGAAATGGCAATTTCTAAAGATTTTACCCTTTCATCTTAATAATAATAAGAAGAAGCTAAAATGGGTTTGCTCGTAACTAGTACTAATTAATTATTAGTTGGATAAGGAGCTTAAGATATAATGTAGTAGAATTAGAATAATAAAAGGTATCAATTGTAATTTTAGCCAATTATGTTCTTACTTGATGTAATTTGTAATCCCTTAAGTACTTGCAATAAGTAAGTAAGGTTACTCTGCTTGAAGACGCTAAGTAGAATGCCTCGGAGCTACGGACAGCTTAAGGAATGGCGATGACGGTGCAGATGCAAAGTTAGGTTTGATTTGATTATGAAAGTTTTCAATTTTCATAGAAAAGGAAAAGTTTCGATGAGCTTAGTTGAATTTGGTTTGGTCGATGTGAAAGATGGGAGAGAGAGAGCGAGAGAAGAGATTAGGAAGTGGCTTTGTTCATTTACCTCGGTTTACTTACTTTACACACACACTTTACAATATTATCAGTTTATACTAGAAGCATTTCATTTCAATCTTTCAATGTTCGGGGATATAAGGATCCTGTTTGTGTCGTGTCTCGGGTATTTCTATGTTCAATGTTCTTAAAGTTTACAGATGGGCTCAAGTTGTAATTGAAGTTCACTTCTTTTGTTTAAAGAGATAAGTTGATAAGTACACGTATACTATTGTAGGTAGTACTTAAGTACAGAAGAGACCAGATCTAAGAGAAAAACAATCTAGTGTAAGGAGTGTAAGCAGTAAGAGAGGTGTTGATATTGATGATGATGAGATAGGCAGCCAGGAGCCAAGTCAATTTCAATTGTTTGCGAATTAGAATCTGAATTCACTTTGGATTTCGGTTTCGAACGTCTCAGTCGCAAAGGGAATAAGGACGAGTTGAGATTGAGACAAAATATTCTATGTAGAGAAGAAAACTCACAAGATTGTCAATTGAGAGTAAACTAAATTAGAGCACTTGAATTTGAATTCGGAGTGCACAATTATTTGAATTGAATTCATGATGAAATTATTTAGATTGAATAAACAGTTTTCGGGAAGTTGCTTTCACTTTTATTTTATAGGTAATTTTTGTTCTGTATAGAGAAATTGAAGTTTTTACGTTTTTAGGTACCAAATTATGTGCACAAAAGTGAAAGGGAAACTTGATAGGTTTGCTTCTGCAGGCTACAAATGTGAGAATTTTGAAAGTAGACCAAAGAATGTTAATTTTTTGGAGACTTTCACTTTTCTTAAGTAATTAGTGTGTTCTGAAAAGATATTTTAGTTTTACAAGTAAAGTTTGCAATGAAGTTTCACCAAAATTTTCAATGAAAATTACACCGGGTTGCTTTTGAAGGTTTAAACTTTGAATTTCGAAAATTAAGTGTCTATTATATATGTTTATGCTGTAATGGTTACGCCTTTGCAGATTTTAAATGGGTAACGTGGACAGTCACAGAATCTTAAAGGTAGGATGCTAATTACAATTAAGGTACTTTCACTTTTATTTTAGGTATACAGTAGGTATCTGTACTTAATTGTCAATTACTTTAAGTTGTCAGGTGAAGGTTTATTGCTAAATATTTAGCAACTTCGCACAAAATAGCAGAGGAAACTTGGCGAGTTTGTTTTTGTAGTTTAATGTGTGTGAATTTTGACAGTAGGTAGAACCTTAAAGGTAGATTGCAAACTGATTTTACTTTTCCGGTAAGAAATAAATGTTTTCCTGTTAAAGTTTTATAGTTAGAGAGCTTATGTCGTAAGTAAATTCGCACAAAGCTAGTCAGGAAACTTGCCACTGGCGGTGTGGTTGCGTTTGCAGTTTTAAAGTGTGTTAAATGTGAAAAGTAGACAAAACCTTCGGTGTTGGTAGGATCCTAAGGTTTATATGCTGAAGGTAGGTTGTAGGTAGTAGGTAGTAAGTGAGTAAGTAAAGTAAAGTGACAATTAGGAGGACAGGTTCAGAAAGACGGCTTTCCTGGTTTTGTTTCCTCTGCAGTAAAATTCGTGCTCTATATAGTAAGTAGACAGTTTGGTTGGTTTAAGTTAGGTTTAGACTTTAGGTTAGGTTAGGTTTGCTGTAGTTTAGGTTGTTGAGTTCTAGGCTAGTAGCTTTGCTTTGGTTGTTTCTAGTGAGACGTACACAATTGTACTAAACTCTCAACTCACCCGGCTGGTTCTTTTTACCCTGGATTGCTTGGATGTTAACCGTGGTATATGTATGCATCGCATGCATGAGAATAGCAATAGCACAACCAAGCTTTTAGAGACCTTCTGCTACTGAACAGAAAATACTACATATATATTTAGGTCTACACAAACTACATTCTCCTGCATGGGACATTTCACTTGACTACTCTCTATATGTAATTTCTTAGGAGACATATCACCGTATGCACATGTAGGACAGATATGTTCTACAAGTACAGGGTATATTTTATCTACTGTCACCTTCGCATATATTTCTTGGATAACTAACGGATTACTAATGTTTTTAGCACTGATAGACCCACCAATCGAAAATCCGCCTTTTTTTACATCGTGCCTGAGTTTTAAAGGATTTTTCATTCACTAAATGCTGGGACAGAGACTGTAGCACAGTTAAAAATTTAGTAAAATGTGATTTTGAACAAAAAACGACGAGCTTCATCAAAGATGTCGATTTCAAATCTGTTACCTTTTGTGATTTCGCAAATGTCTTTGCCAAAATATTATGCTAAACGCAAGTGCCAATTGGCAAAGTACGCTTAGTAACCTTATTTGCTTTCAGTATGCCCTTTGTGCATCAAAAATTATGAAGATTTATTATACCTCATTTACTTAAGATTTGATAATTGTGTATAATTAGTAATTAGAACTTGTAATTTTGATTTGCACAATTTAATTGCTTATAGTTATGCACATTTGCAAATATTCCTCCTTGAATTTTGCAAAGCTTCAGGCAAACTTTTTAAGGTACCTATTATACATACTTCAGTTTTATAAAATGATCATAAATTATTTATTTTAAATCCAAAAGTATTTATATCGGAAATATTTGTGATATTATTTTGTTATTACCTATAGGTAGATGCAATTCTTTAAGCTGACCAAATATAAAACTCACCCTGTACTGTACATGCATGTAGTATGTGGTACATTACTCTTGTACGGTGCACATAGTGAACGTCAACGTCAAAGCAAGCAAACTACATTTACTTATAGAAGAAGGATGTCCCATGTTTTTCCATCATCCCATCCGATGAGATTCTACAAACTACATACATATTCCCTAGCCTTACTTACTTACTTAAGTAGTATCCACATTCATTCTATTAGCAGGCCAAAGCACACCAAAGCAAGCCAAGCTAGGCCAGGCCAGGCCAGGCCAAGATAGGAATCCCAACCCAACCCAACATAACGTAAAGCTAAGCCTTAGCCTCTTCAATTGGCTTTGGCTTTATTTCAATGCTGAATCGTTGAATCATCTTGCTTTCTTCGACTAGGCAAAACCAGGAAAGACTACTGGACTGGACTGAGTCAAAGTCAACTCAGACTCAACTGGACTGGATTTCAGGTTCAGAAAATCTAATGTAATGTATGTACATACTTCCTTTTCCTCCTTTAAATGCTAAAGCTCCTCTATCCTTTCCCAAATATATATTATGTGTGCGATGCCATGTAAGCAGTTCACTTCTGTCAGCTACTTACTACTTACTTTTAGCAAAAATACCTACTTTAGGTAGTTTTAGTTCCTGTCTTCTCTCATTGAGACTCTGAAACTCCTGGAAAACCTGGACCAAACACACAAACCAAGACCAGAGGAGAGGAAGGTATTAAGGAATAATGCAATTCATCCAAGCAATATCTGCCTAAGCTTGTTACAGGTTTCGGGAAATCAGGTAGGGTCAAGTCAAATAGCTACACAGTACTAAATAAAAGAATTGTAGTATACCTTAAGATATGAGAAATATGGACTTCAGCCTAAAGAACGCCAAATTTTCGTTTCTTTGCCTCATTTCATTATTCTTCTACATTTAGAAGTTTTTAGCTCAAAAAGAAGTTCGTCATTTACACATCTGCAACTTCTTTTGGAACAAAACAATATTATTTCCTGGTTTTAATGTGGTTGGCGTATATTTAATGTGCTGTTATCACAATAATGTGTAACGATCCCAAAAAACTGTTTCATACGTGTACACGAATACATGAAATAATGAAATGTGGAATAATCTAATAGTTTCTCTGTATAATCAATCCATAGGTCTACCATTGTATTTTCCCCATTTCATATTAAGTTTTGGGATTATAAGTACAACATTATTTATAACAGGGATGATAATATGTTAAAGTTTTAAAGTTTTTCTGAATAATTGAAATACATTTTAAACTACGGAAGAAAATACAGAACTGGATAATAATGCTCCAATTCCAATCCAATGTTAGGAATTTTGAATGGATTTCCAATATAAACGCTAACACATCAACTACATTTACACACATGAGTATGAGTCTAAATAAGTTATGTAATGCTAACCAAATATAATACTTACGAAAGACTGTCCTTAAATCTGTAGACAAACAAGTGCAAGTACGTAATAGTTATACACATACCATACCACATAAGTATATTTAGTATAGGGTGGATCCGCCTGTAAGGTGCTTTAATGCAGACAGTTGTTTTTCGCGATGTTAGGGATAGTAAAAAAACGTATG
>JAQFYC010005835.1:0-13480 GCA_034694165.1 Tomocerus mixtus | reverse complement strand
TGGATCAGAATGCAAAAATATTTGCAATTAGCTCCTTATTTTCCAGTTTACTAATTTTCAATGTTATGAAGGATCTCAGAGAAGATATGCTGCAATTCTTCCAGTTGTTCTCAGGCTATGCAAAAATTGTTAATGAAGACCATTCTGACGCATTTTCAAGGTAAACGAACTATATTCTAATTAAAGGATTTTGCTAATCTTATCTAGTTGTAGAATTTAATTTAAGTTCGGTTATTTTCAATTGCAGCACATTGCAATTAATTACAGTAAATTCTTAACTCTAATATAATTGTAGTAAATTCTTATTGATTTGCAAAATATTAGTTTAATTACAGTAAATTCTTAATTAAATTCGATTTATTAGCCATTACAAATTCTAAATTACTTCAAACTCTACTTGGTTGCGAACAAAAATTGAAATTGTTAAATTATGTAAAAAATGTGTAAATTGTTAATTTTGCGAATTCTATTTAAATTGCAATAGTAAAGGAATACATTCTAATTAAATTACTGACAAACTGCAAATTCTATACAAATTGATACACATGGTTCCAATTCTACAGAGAGATAGTTAAATTACAAAACGGCAAATTCCATTTAAATTGCTAAGAATAGACAAATTGTAATTAAATTGCCCGAAATGATATGTAAATTGTTACAAATCCCATTTAAATTGTTAGAAAACCTTCAAAATCTTCTTACAAGCTAATTTTTGCAAACGCATTGTACATATTTTCAGAAGTGGTAGCTCAGTCCAGAAATTAATATTCCTAATGCGGGACATGGAATTTCCTGATTATAAAAATGGGTACTATGATGACCGGCACTGTCCCCCTGGCCAGAGTGCAAATCTTAAAAAAGAAAAATTAGCTGTGAAGCATTGCCAGCCCACTGAAGTAAGAAAAGTTCGAGAGGATATCTTATCCACTTTTCCCGATATTGGTTTGTTTTCCCTTCCATATCCTGGAAGAGCCTTAGCCCGAGATGACAGGGAAGATAACCTGGACACCGAATTTACTATTTACATGAAGCAGTTCGTGGAATTAATCTTTGCTCCAGAAAATCTGAAAGTGAAGCATTTCAGTGGCATCAGGGTTACTGGGAAAGAATTCAAGAATTATATCCATGGTTGGGCAGGGATTTTCTCGGGGAATTCCATTCCAGAAATAAATTCTGTTTACGAAACTGCAGTAGAAGTTCAGAATACAATTGCAATGGAAAAAGGGATCCTGGCATATGAAAACTTAATGAATCAAATGGTCGTACAAAATCCAACGGGTGTTTTACATGAAACATTGGAAACTTTTCACTGTGAAGCTATCCTCACCGCCGTGGCTGTATTTCAAACACAACGTTGTTTAGGGGGAGGGGAATACGAGAGAATATTTCTGGAAAATCTCCAAGGGAAAGTGGAAGCTAAAGGAATTGAATATTTTGAGAGCAATATTGAAAAATGTCATCGAGAGAATGAACGTTTGCGACGAGAAGCCGAAATTGCAAGACTGGCTGAGGAGAAAAGGGAGCTGGAGAGAGTGGAAGCGCAACGAAAGGCTGAAGCAGACGCACAGAGGGCCGAAATGCAAAGACAATTGGAAGAAGCCAGGAGACAACAAGAAGAACAGGAAAGGCAGCTGCAGCTGCAACGAATTCTTCAAGAAACCGCAAGAAGGGTAATGCGAGCCAGATTGAATGCAAGAAGGCATGATGATGGTGGTGGTGATTGCCGAATTATGTAACAAAAATGATTATTTTCCTCTTTTGGCCTTACTTTTCCATTAAATATGTCCAAGTTTCCCAGTTTTGGCATGAAACATGTTGAAATTCTTTAAAATTTGTGTATAAATACCAAACCATAGCACTTCCTATCCTTTGCCATATTTTTTGTCCCAATTGAATGAATCCATACACGTATACGCCATACACCCTCCATTTAGTTATCCATTGTAAGATAGTACAAAGTTCATTGCGAAGGTAGTTTCGCTGAAACCCACCCTGCAGGGTCCATGAAACGAAGTCGGCGCTAGTGCTGCTTCAATTTTACCGGAATCTGAGATTCCTGGCTGCATCTAGTCTTATATATATAAAGGTATTACTTACATATCTGTGATAAATACTAAATAGATTTAGTTAAGTGGCAATTTTTAATAAAATATATTTTATTTGTAGAAATTACTAAAATCAATGCCCATGAAATATTATTGATTTTCTAACATAAAACTGCAGATCCAAGGTGCAATAAGTCTGTGCATATATAATCTTCATAAGTTTAAAAATCCCATATTATTATGTATCAACATTATACGCAAAAAAATCTGAGAAGTAATCTCTAACCAAATATTATAACTTTTCCATAAAGAAAATAGCGCAGAAAAGTATATACTTAATGTGGGTAGGTATTAGCTTTATACCTATTACCTATATGTACATTAAAGTATGTACTTAAGTATAATATTAGATTAGGGGCCAATTAATTAGGAATTCAATTGCTTATCGATGGGCACCATATGGATGATTATCATATAAATAGATATTTGTATATCAGTTTCGACTCATCCCGGCCCGGCCCACAGCATAAATAATAGAGGAAGAGAGTTTTTAACTGAGGAAAATTGCTTGATCATCATGGACAAGGCAACCCTTTCACTGTCATAAAACGGCGATAAAATACATTTATGAACTATTACGCACATGCTGAATGCAGTTATTTTATCCAGTAATATGCACTGTACAATATTACACAGGATGAGATACTCCAGCCAAAACTGTTTGTGCCTGCGATGAGATGAGACAGTTAGGATAAGAATACAAAATACTTTTAGAGAATCGTATAATCCACAACATTCAGAAGAAAAACGCTCACAGATATAAAAATACACAGAAAACAAAGCCAAAGATCGCAGTTCCTGAGGTTATTAGAGTCAATTCAGTTGCAGAAGGAGAAAGTAGTTCTTACTTTATACATAAATGGATTTATTGCAAGAAGGGCTCTCACAATTTTATTACATATTATGTGCCAAGCATAAATTACGGTCAAGTTTCTACTTTCCTTCCTTACACTTCCACAACACTACGTACTGTTCTGCCCTCCAGCCTCCAACTCCATTTCAACCAACAAGAACTTCAATTTTTACACATTAAACTCACTCTTGGAAATATTAACACCAAAAAGAGTTCCAGAACCAACTCAGAGTATCTCTGTCTGTATACTTTCCATATTCCATAAAATAAATGAACCCATGCAACTCCAGCCTGGCATCTCGACAGAAACTTCAGTTTAGCATCTCCAATACTCAATTCGCATAAGAAGCTCATAAAACGATATCATTATAACCGAATTTCAATTTTTAGCCGTTTTGAAGAAAAAAAACCAAAAGCATTCGATAACATTTTCTTTGCATAAAAAGGACAGTTTACACAGGCATATCATTGTCTCCTTTTTACATGCTATTACTACAGGTATATTATAGGTAAATAATTATGATAGTAATCACATCCATAGGAATTCTTATTCTTGTAAATTTGCCCAAGAGAATATGTATAGCACACTAAGTACAATTGAATAATCCAGCAACTACTTAAACAACAAATTCAATTTACAATCTACAACACAGTCACAGACATAACAATTACCGTAGATCTGCAATTCTAATAATTAATTAATAATTCACACATTAAGTTGTAACAAATGGATAGTAAGTAACATAAAATTTACTTATTTATTTTTAATATTCAACATCATCGTATAATTCCGAAAACGCGGGGGTCAATGCAAAATACAAAGGTACCTACACAAACTATGGAAATGTTCGTTTTTTATACCTTTTCGAAAAGCAGCAGCTTGGGAATATTCTACATTTCATAGGCAGACACTTTTGGAATATTGCACATTAATTATGACAGGGACAATAACAATATTTGCTATTTATACTCTATACGTGGAATATATAAAGTTCTACAAGTCTATCTGCCGTAGTTATTATGTCCCAATTAACAAGCTCCTCTTTTACAACGCTTGCCACGGTTTATTGTTGGTTAGTATGGTTTACAAGTTTTTATTTTATTTGTCAATTTTAATGTTCATTTTTCAATGTCCAAATTAATGCAAGTGACCAACACTTTGTAACAAGCTCGTATAATTATCTGTTTTCCGCTTTATAATCTCAAAGCTTGTGATTTTGATTTTACAGTAGTACACTTAAACTTAGAGGAGAGTAATTGGGGAATCTCAATGGCTATGTATGACAAAATGTCCCTACAGTTCTACCGTAGTTATAAAGAAAAATACTTGTTATGCTGCATCAAAAGAAAAAGACATGGTCAGATTTATTAAAGCAAGATTTAACAGGAAATTAGAAACTCTTTGAATGCTGCTTTCACTTTAATCCCTGAATAAAAGAACGCTAAAGTAGAGTAAAAGGCAATTAAAAATTGTCACGCTTATACTAGTCTTAAGGGCATTGTCTGCCCCTTTTGTTAGTAGCATATAATATTGTATTAAAGAGGAAATGATTAGCAGATATTAATTCTGTCGCCCTCTTAGTAATTTTTATGTTAAATGTAAGATTTTTAAGTACGCGTGCGTTATACTTAGATTTAATTCAAAAGACACTTCTTAGCTCGAGGCATAATATATGGTATTACAAAATAGATTAACTTGTCACTCCAGGTGAGCTCTCTGGCTTTTCCAAAAGGAAACGGCGAAAATACCCACAGTTAACGTCGAAGTCAACTTGAAAATAAAGTATGTAATAACTGTATGAATATATATTGCGTTTTGGGTGTCACTATTCATATAAAAAGTAATAAACGCATGGAAGCGACAAATCACGTACACGTGTATCTGAGTATCTGTATTCATCAGTATTACACAGTCGGGGTTTCTTTTTGTGGATTTCAAGAGGGTTCACTCGCTCTAGAGTAGAGTCAAAAATGCAATAATGTCACATTATGAATAACATGAACATAATTAACACGCCACTAAAATACTAAAGTAAAATTGTGGTTAGGTAGGTATTGCGAAAAAAATGATGAAATTCTCTTCCACCTTACTTCGGTAACTTAATATTTTCAGTAACTTATTTGCATTTCGAAATATGAAAGTTATACTTACAGATTAGGTAGGTTTCTAGTTAAATTGAAAAATTGGATACATTTAAATAGTAACATTAAAAAATATATTAATTTAATATATATATATCAATTAAATTGTTAATTAAATATGTATATAACTATTTAATTGCCACTTTAGATGGTTCATAAGTGGTTCTGATTACTTTAACTCAAAACAACAGAGAAGGGAATACCTGAACAGTACTTCACACATATTGCAATTTTCCATATAAATACCTGAACAACCATTGTGGGTATCTCACTGACTGTAAAGGTTTCTTGCTACTAATTGGTTTTGTCAGCTAGAGTTAAAGGTAACCTGAAATGCATTTCAAATTGGTATTGATGGCACTAGCTGCCACATGCCTTTTAGCTGACGTCTCCTGCCGCGATATTCCCAAGAAGGAAAATCTTGAAAGCCTTTTAAAGGTAATGAAAGCTTAAATTAAAATGTAAAGTGCACAAATAAAAATTAAATAAGGGATTACTAATGAGAATAATTTTGTACAGGATCTTTCTTCCGAGTTGAAGTCAAAGAATTTAGAGGATGGAGATGATACAGATTGGATCGTTTGGGAATTTGCCACCCTTTATGCAGGACTTGATGATTTGGCTGTGCCCGAAATTCCCATTTCAATTCCAGTAACACCCGAATTACCTGCTGTCAACGTTACCCTTAGGGACACTCATCTTAGGGGGCTTCATAAAATTGACAGAAACTCAAAATTTTACTTTCACGATAATTCCTCATCTGAGGGATTTGGATCCATCGCTGGTACAGTAGGGGGAAGTATAGGGCTCAGAAATTTGGAGCTCCACACCAAAGTATTCCTATCGGATAAGTTGGGATACCGTTTAAGGGCCACATTGTCCAATGTTCTCATTTCATATGAATTTTATTACTATTTAGCAATTTATGTTCCCGACTTTCGTATAACTAAGTTTTCTATTGACCAATTGCCACATGTTGGTTTAACAATGAAAACTTTAGATTCGCAATATGGGGAAATTCCATTACCACTTTCGGTAAGGAAAATTCCTTTTCTTTAATATTTATATAAATACATACCAGAATTAAAATATGGCTTTACTTTTTGCGCTTTATATAATTTACTCGAAATTATTTTTTGTCCTTTTCTATTTAGTCTGAATTTAATTATTCGCGAGAAAATTTAAATGCCTCCATAATGGTAATGGTAAAAAACAACACTTCACCAGGAATTATAATTAAATTGCTTCAATATTATTAAAGTTTGCCACTTTAATAATATTGAACCACTATTAAAGCTTCATATTATGTAACGAATTCTCTTTAAGCGAGTTAACACAAAATACTTTGTGGAAACTAGATTAAAATTTGAATTTCTAGTAGGTTTCTGATAGATTACAAGTGATTATTTGTATGTGATTACCATTTTTAAGGTAGCTTTAGGTGATTATTTTTGTATTTACAAATAAATTCGTGGTTCAGCTAGAAAGGGACAAAAAATAAAATGTAGCTAAGCACAAAGTGTCGAAATTATATCTTAAAGATTGATACAAATACATTTGTCATAATTTATTAAGGCCGCCTTGGAGAAATACATAAAAGAGGAACTTGTTCAAAACGCCATTAAGCAAGCCTTTGCTCAAAATCCTTTGGCTACTAAAAGCGATGTATTAACTTCTAAAATAAACAAAGCAAAATCAAGCATTGGAGAATTGTCATTGGTAGATTTGATGGCCCAATTATTTAACGATGACTACTTCTATTTCATGGCAACTTTGAAAATCGGTATGGATGAAAGCTACCCTTTGAGAAGAACACACGAAATTTCGTTTGGCCTGTTTCCAAAAGGAGAAATTACTCTTAGCAATGGGAGAGTCAGTGGATTGGATTATTTTAAGAGGTCTAACTGTGGTACGTGGGAAGACTGCTATCAACTGGAGGTATTTTTTGACAAATTATATTTAATATTACTATATGCAATACTTAGCTGTTCTCGCATATGAATTATCCAACATGTAATAATGCATCACTTAGAATAAAGAATTTCTGGCTCACAACATTAGGGTGTAAAGTAACGAATGAAGTCAAATTATGTTTCATCGTAACAGAAAATATTAAAATTGAATATTTTGAGTGCAAACACACATTTTGTGTCCCAGGCTTTGTTCTATCTACAGTTCAAGTTTTATGTGAAAAATTATTTATTATGTGACATTTATTGTTATGTGGGAAATTATAATTGGATAATTCTTGGCTACGAATCTCAATAGGAAAAGAGCTGCGCGCGCACGCGCCAGCGTTTTTACTATTGAGATTCGTAGCCGAGAATTACAATTATGCGAGTGCGGAGGCCGTGCATCAGCCACGTATTAAATAAATTATAAGTGGCTGGCGCGGCCGGGCATGAAGTATAATTATTACCAACAAAATAATTCACTCATGTGCGACATTTGCTAATTGATTAGGAAATTTAATTGTCATCCTTGAATATTTTCAGTGTCCAAGCGGAAATTTAATCCTCGACTATGATGATATTTACATCAACTACGACGTCAAAGTTAAATATTTGGGGATAACTTACAATGGAAATGCAACCGTTACTGTGACTGGATTGCAAGAACAGGATGAGTATTCCTGTGGCAGTCAAGGTGCATTTCCATCTTTTAGCAGAAGATTCGTGAAGCACGATAAGCCCCTCGTTGATGTAGTTGGCATTCCAGTAACACTCATATTGACACACCAAAGGGTAAGTTCAACAAACTTACATTTGGCATTTGCACAAGTGACAACTGACAAGTTTAACAAATTCGTAATAATTTTATTTCAATTATTTAACAGGTCATTGACTACTTTGATGAAGAATTAGATTCTATGCTACAGGGCATCCTTGATGAATATTAGTCAGATTTGTAATGGCTGATGGCAAATTGCAATTCTAAATATGCAATTATACAATCTAGAAAAATGTAAAATTATAAATTCATTATAATATTATTCATCATTATGAATTATAATAAAAATTAGGAGTTTCTGCAAGCAAATTGTTGCGTTTATGTGAATTTACTTCCTAGTACAGATATATAATATAACTTATAGAAGACTGCATAAATACGTTTCTAAAATTGCCGAAATAGGTCAATTATAAGAAATCCATTATTGCCTTGCAGCACATTTTTAATCACATAATGTTAATGTTAGTACAACAAGATATGACCATGTTATTGATAATGCGACATTAATTGCATTTCTCACTTTGGAGTGAACCCTCTTAAAACAAAAGAGGAAACCCGGCTGTTGTGTAGCATGTATAATGTTAAGCTAATGAACTTTTATACAGGTAGCTTAGCGTTCATCAGGCTTACTTTTATTTGAATATTGAAATTGTCACTCAAAATACAATTATATTCACAGTAAAGATGCTATATTCCAGTTGACTTCGTCAAAATGGGAACGAAAAGCAACCTGTGGAAAAATGCACGTTCGTTATACCTTTCCGAAATGGAAAAGCTTTAGAATATTCCACATTTCATATATGTACAGACACTGGAATATTCCACATTAATTATGACAGGGAATATACCAATATTTGCTATCTACATAATATATACTTTCAACCTGGAATCTGGAATATACATATTATAACGTTCTATACACATCTAAGAAAAATAAATGTTCAGAATTATTAAAGCAAGATAGCAGGAAATTAGAAACTCTTTGAATACTGCTTTCACTTTAATCCCTGAATAAAAGAACGCTAACGTTTAGTAGAGTAAAAGGCAAAATAAAGCAACTGAAAATTGTCCCGCTTATGGCCTTGCATTGTCTGCCGCTTTTGTAAGTGGTATATAATATTGTATTAAAGAGGAGGAAATGTAATGAATTAGCAGATATTAATTCTGTCGCTCTCCTAGTAATTTTTATGTAAAATGTAAGATTTTTATGTACGTGTACCTTTATACTTAGATTTAATGTAAAAGACACTTCTTAGCTCGAGTAGTAGTTAGAGTATGGTATTATAATAAAAATTCATTTGGCAATCCAGGTGCGCTCTGGTGTTTCCAAAAGGAAACACCGAAAATACTAGCATTGAAAATACCCTCAGTTAACGTCAATGTTAACTTTAAGATAAACTATGTAATGATTGTATAAATATACTTAATTGTACTTTGGGTGTCACTATTCAATTATTAAGTATAAGAATGATAAACGATAAATCACGTACACGTGTATCTGTGTAGAAACGTTCATCACCATTATAAAGTCGGGTGTTCTCTTTTGTGGATTTCAAGAGGGTTCACTCACTCTAGAGTAGAGTCGGAAATGCAATTAATGTCCCATTATGAATGACATGACCATAATTACCATTAAATTAATTAAATTAAAGTGAAATGGTGGTTATGTAGGTTGCGAAATGGAAATGAAGTTCTCTTCCACATTGCTTAAGCAAAGCAACTTAATAATTTTCAGTAATGTATTTGCATTTCGAAATATGAAATTTATACTTACAGATTAGGCTTCTACTTAAATTAAAAAATTGGATATTTAAATACTAACCTTAACATAATAAGTTAATGTATTTATACCTATAGATATCAATTAAATTTTTGATTAAATATTCATGTAATTATTTAATTGACACTTTAGATCGTTGATAAATGGTTCTTCTGATTACTGTACTCAACAGAGAAGGGAATACCTGGCTGGACAGTATTATATACATATTGCAATTTTCCTTATAAATACCTGAAAATTGATTTGGGTATTTATTTATTACCAAAGTGTCACCGCCGACTGTAAACGTTTCGTACCAAAAGTGGTGAGTAACTTGTTTTTGTCAGCTAGAAGTTAATCGAAGGTAAACTGAAATGTATTTCAAATTGGTATTGATGGCACTAGTTGCCACATGCCTTTTGGCTAACGTCTCCTGTCGCGAAATTCCCAGGAAAGAAAACCTTGAAAATCGTTTAAAAGTAATTAAAGCTTAAATTAAAGTGTAAAGTGCACAAATAAAATCATACAAGGGATTAATGAGAATGAGTTTGTACAGGATCTTTCTTCCAAGTTAAAGTCAAAGAATTTAGAGGATGGAGATGATGCAGATATTCATTGGATGGTTTGGGAATTTGCCACCCTTTATGCAGGACTTGACGATTTGGCTGTGCAAGAAACTCCCATTTCAATTCCAATAACACCCGAACTACCTGCTCTCAACGTTACCCTTAGGGACACTCATCTTAGGGGGCTTCATAAAATTGCCAGAAACTCAAAATATTACTTTCACGATAATTCGTCAGATGAGGGATTTGGATCCATCGCTGGTACAGTAGGGGGAAGTATAGGGCTCAGAAATTTGGAGCTCCACACCAAAGTATTCCTATCGGATAAGTTGGGATACCGTTTAAGGGCCACATTGTCCAATGTTCTCATTTCATATGAATTTTATTACTATTTAGCAATTTATGTTCCCGACTTTCGTATAACTAAGTTTTCTATTGACCAATTGCCACATGTTGGTTTAACAATGAAAACTTTAGATTCGCAATATGGGGAAATTCCATTACCACTTTCGGTAAGGAAAATTCCTTTTCATTAATATTTATATACATAATTAAAATATGGCTTTACTTTTTGCGCTTTATATAATTTACTCGAAATTATTTTTTGTCCTTTTTTATTTAGTCTGAATTTAATTATTCGCGAGAAAATTAAAATGCCTTCATTATGGTAATTTGGTAATGGTAATAATTGGTTGCTTCAATATTATTAAAGTTTGCCACTTTAATAATATTGAACCACTATTAAAGTTTCATATGTAACGAATTCTGTTTAAGCGAGTTAACACAAACTACTTTGAGGAAACTAGATTAAAAGTTGAATTTCTAGTAGGTTTCTGATAGATTAAAAGTGATTATTTGTATGTGATTACCATTTTTAAGGTAGCTTTAGGTGATTATTTTTGTATTTACAAATAAATTCGTGGTTCAGCTAGAAAGGGACAAAAAATAAAATGTAGCTAAGCACAAAGTGTCGAAATTATATCTTAAAGATTGATACAAATACATTTGTCATAATTTATTAAGGCCGCCTTGGAGAAATACATAAAGGAGGAACTTGTTCAAAATGCCATTAAGCAAGCCTTCACTCAGAGTGCTTTTGCTATCAAAAGCGATGTATTAATTCCTGAAATGAACAAAGCAAAATCTAGCATAAGAGAATTGTCATTGGTAGATTTAATGGCCCAATTATTTGGCAATGACTACTTCCTTGTAATGGCAACTTTGAAAATCGATATGTATGAAAGCTATCCTTTGAGAAGAACACACGAAATTTCGTTTGGCCTGTTTCCAAAAGGAGAAATTACTCTTAGCCAAGGGAGAGTCAGTGGATTGGATTATTTTAGAAGGACTAAATGTGGCATGTGGGAAGACTGCTATCAACTGGAGGTATTTTTTGACAAATTTTAACTTACCTATTTAATATTACTATATTCTATACTTAGCTGCATATGAATTATCCACACAGATATATTTAACCAACAAATAATGCATCACTTAGAATAAAAAATTTCTGGTTCACGACACAGGCTCAGTAAGGAATGAAGTCAAATTATGTTTCATCGTAACAGAAAATATTAAAATTGAATATTTTGAGTGCAAACACACATTCGGTGTCTTAGGCTTGTTCTATCTACACTTCAAGTTTTATGTGAAAAATTATAAATTATGTGACATTTATTGTTATGTGGGAAATTATATTATTACCAACAAAATAATTCACTCATGTGCGACATTTGCTAATTGATTAGGAAATTTAATTGTCATCCTTGAATATTTTCAGTGCCCAAGCGGAAATGTAATCCTCGACTATGATGATATTTACATCAACTACGAGGTCCAAGTTAAATATTTGGGGATAACTTACAATGGAAATGCAACCGTTACTGTGACTGGATTGCAAGAACAGGATAACTATTCCTGTGGCGGCGTAGGTGCATTTCCATCTTTAAGCAGAAGATTCGTGAAGCACGACAAGCCCCTCGTTGATGTTGTTGGCATTCCAGTCACACTCATATTGACACACCAAAGGGTAAGCTCAAGAAACTGACATTTGTCATTTGCACAAGTTTGACAAATTCGCAATAATTTTATTTCAATTATTTAACAGGTCATTGACTACTTTGATGAAGAATTAGATTCTATACTACAGGGCATCCTTGATGGAAATTAGTCAGATTTGTAATGGCAAATTGCAGTTCTAAATATGCAATTAGTATACAATATAGAAAAATGTAAAATTATAAATTCATTATAATATTATTCATCATTATGAATTATAGGTATAATAAAAATTAGGAGTTTCTGCGAGCAAATTGTTGTGTTTATGTGCATTTACTTCCTAGTACAGATATAACTAGAAGACTGCATAATACGTTTCTAAAATTGCCGAAATAGATCAATTATAAGAAATCCATTATTGCCTTGCAGCACATTCTTAATCACATAGTGTTAATGTTGGTACAACAAATTATGACCATGTTATTGATAATGTGACATTAATTGAATTTCTCACTTTGGAGCGAACCCTCTTGAAAAAAAGGAGGAAACCCGGCTGTTGTGTAGTTTGTAGTATAATGCTAATGAACTTTTATACAGGTAGCTTAGCGTTTATCAGGCTTACTTTTACTTGAATATGGAAATTGTCACTCAAAATTATATTCACAGTAAAAGATATTATCTCCCAGTTGACTTCCTCAAATTGAGAGCATACCTGCAGAAACCTACACGTTCGTTGTACCTTTCCGAAAAAATACTGCATATTTCATATTCAGATACTTTAGAATATTCCAAATTAATTATGACAGGGACAATGACAATATTTGCTACCAATACCTATATAAAGCTCTACAAACGTAAGTATCTCTTAAGTTCTGTCATAGTTATAAAAAAATACACTTGGTTATAATGCATCAAAAGAAAAATAAATGCTCAGATTTATTAAAACAAGATAACAGGAAATTAGAAACTCTTTGAATGCTGCTTTCACTTTACTCCCTGAATAAAAGAACGCCAACATCCAGTAGAGTAAAAGACAAATAAGGCAATTGGAAATTGCCAAGCTAATGGTAAGGGCATTATTGTCTGCCCCTTTTGTATTAATAAGTACAAGATTTTGTATTAAAGAGGAGGAAGTGTAATGAATTAGCCAATATTCTGTCACCCTCTTAGTTACTTTTATGCACGCGTACCTTTATACTTACTTAGAAGATTTAATTCAAAAGACACTTATTAGCTCGAGGCATAATATATGGTATTACAAAATAGACTAACTTGTCACTCCAGGTGAGCTCTCTGGCTTTTCCAAAAGGAAACGCCGAAAATACCC
>JAQFYC010005834.1:0-13481 GCA_034694165.1 Tomocerus mixtus | reverse complement strand
TATAAACGCAAATCGCGAAGCAAAATCGTCACTTCGCGAAGGAAAACTTCCTTTTCATGAAAGTATAAACTAAGCGTGAATCTTGAAACTATAAATCCAAAAGTGAAAATTTTCACTATAACTTCCTCTTCACTTCACTTTTCTCGGAGTATAGACTACGAGATCTGTTGATATCTGTATGCTGTATAGCTATTGGGTGATATACCCACCGTGGAGAATAATTTCGACGGGGAACTGAATCGGTTTTTACGGTATATAAATATACTGCGTAAATAATTATTTTTGTGCTATTCTTACATGTTGATTTCGTCCCTATTCACTACTATTCAGGTACTTGTGTTCATATATCGTTCTGTAGTACTTCTACTCACAAAAGCTAAGAAATTCTACTCAAAAAATAATTAAGCTCCGATTTCTCAAATCACAATCACAACACGTATACGCAGTAAAATTTCCTAATCCACGCGAACTAAACTGATAAGTTCATTAACCGAATAGGTTAAAGGCACCCTTACTATTTAAAAATAGCAAATCTATACTCCAGTCCAGTGCAGTGTTCGCTTTTACTTTATAAGCCTTTCCTTGATGATCTTGATAATCAGATGCAAAGGGCAATGCCGTCTTAAAGGTGAAAGTCGGAGATTTTAATTAAGTATATAACCAGGGTATCCGCGGTTCTACTGGATTTTACTTACTGCAATGATGGTAAAACATGGAATTGTAGAATATTAGTAAAATAATAATCAAAAACACAACAAGAGCCAAATGTAATTTCTTAAATATCAAAAGCGGAGGCCAAAAGAGTAACCTTTTAGAAGATTCTATCGTTAAAGGTCTTTAACTCCTAAGATAAAGTCAAATTTAACCCACCAATGGTCACATGTAACCTGCTGTGGGTCAATTTTAACACGTGTCAAACCCGATGATGACTTGGTGTATGTTTATAAGTGTAAATGAACTAAACACGTATTTTTATTTTTAGTGTACACAGTTGTTCTAATATTTGCTGTAAGGTAAACTGAAAACATGCTTTTTGGGTTTGTAAAGAATTAAGCTTGTAAGTACCCACTTCTTGAGCGATAAGTGTATAGCGACAGTCAACCTAATTCTAGGATTTTATTTTTATTTATTCAACAGGGTATCAAGCGAATCATCAAAATGAGATTTTTTGCACGGAGCAGAGCATTGATATTTATATAGCAATATATAATCTGAGAGCTCTTTATTGTTGTATCGTAGAGATGATAAATACATTAGTAAAGATATCTACAGTAGTATACTCAGCTAGACTCGGGAAGTCATTTATTAAAAATTACTACTTATTATATACTTCCCAGCTAATAGCTACGAAGACTTCAATGAGAGATAAGAGGTAATAAAGAGCTACAGTGAAATAATATTATGTTGAAGATATTTTGAGTGTGTTTTTGGGAATCATGTCATGAGAATCGTGTGGGCGTTTGAAAAAAGCGAACACCAACTGCGCTCCTTTCTTTTTGTCTTACAGATAATATGTCACATAGTGAACCCACAGTATTTAGTGGTAACAGTAAGAGTACATAGAATAAAAGATATGTGATACGGATTTCGATTCACAAGCTTCTTATTTTCACCGATTTGTACTTTCTCAGTATCGAAAACTTAGAACATTGTGTTTGTATGTGAAGTTGAGCAATAACGTATCTAGCAAGTCACGTCCATTTCACATGTTGGAATTAAGATCGAGAGGCTTTCTTTCAGATACTTTGTATTTACCGTGGGCAGAGACCTTTTAGCAAATAAAAACCCCCTACATAGAAAGCACTGCGGACATTGTGAGTGCCACGAACTAATCTTTACATTCTTACTCATTTGTGTTCGAGAATTTAAGGGGCTTTTGTAAATCTATTGCTAAATACTGTGGACATATTTTTCTTCATAGAATGATTGAGTAAAGAAATATATTTATAAACAAAGTTTTGTGGCTTCACATATTATTATATGAGCAACTCTGCACCAGTAACAACGTAATGTCAAACTTCATTCAAAAGAATACAAGGCAAAGCTAGAAAAAGGCAAAAACATACAAGTACTTAATTGTAACGAATGACTAAATTAGTACCTGTATACTTAGCCGTATTTACTATTTCAGCAACTACATGTGGTCAGTAATAGTTACCATTGGTAAGTTCCAAGATCAAGGTTCGGAGAAATTATGAAGAGCCCCTCTAAGTTTAGTTAACAATTGAATCGCTCCTACTAGCTTCGAGATCAATTCACAAAATTTGGACATTGCATTTTATATATACAGTATGGATCCCCAATTTTAGCTAAATCTGTAGACATAAACCATACATACAAATATTACCATCCATTTCTTAGTAAGCAAATAATTACATGGACGGCATTTATTGTAAGCGAAATGAAGATGTATTACTAGTGCTTCTGTTTGCGTACATTGAAGTTCAAATGAATCTTATTTGAAATGGTAGAGCACAATGGTAGCAATATAATGGGCACTTTTACTTTATCTACCTCTAATGTTTCCATTCAATCTTTGTTCTTGATTCTTACTGGAAAATGGTGTACTGCTGATTTTGTTTATAAACTATATGTTCTGGCAAATGTATCTTTTGGCATGTAACATAAAACCAATTACAATTACGTGTACAGCATTGTCTAATTATGTTCTAAATATCTATGCGTTCCAGAATGTTTATGATAAATAAGTATATCACCAAAATGATCATGCATGCAACAACACATTGCTGTTACAACGATTTCCTTATAGTAATGTAGAAAGCAAATACATACTTTACATTGTAACAAGAATATTGTAACAACAGCAAATCAATTTCCTATTTCTTTGTGGAACGAGTACTCTTTGGAAATTATTACCTTGTAGAATTTTCCATTGAAAAGTAAAATGCTGTAACAACCAAAGGCCTCTCAAATCATTTTTTCTGTTCTCTTTGTAAGGTATAGGACGGCTTTGGTTGTTACTGTTACAACATTTTTGTTCTATGCAGAGTTATTATGTAGCAATACAATAGTCTATTTGAGCAACATTTGAATTTTAGTGTAGGCTTATAAGTACAGGCAGGTAGTCGTAGAAGTCGCCCACATGAGTATCGCCATTCCATCAAGTCGTGTGGTATGCTGTAAGAATACATAGATTGGTGAAAAATGTAGAAATATATCCATTAGGAAAGTGAAGGTCATGTCTCTTTTAATAGGAACCTAATTGGACGAACACGAAAGGTGTTCCTCAGGTTCAATTCAGCAAGAAAAGAATAATCTCATGCTTTATTTCGCAACATCAATGGGTAATATGAATAGCAAAGTAAAGCAAAGAAATTCTCCGTAAAATAATGTTCATGCTCTCTTTTTCTTGTTCACAATTTTTTGATTCATATTGTCATGTTCTCTGAAAGGATTGATTCGGGGAATTCATTAGGGGTTTATGAGCTCTTTTACAGTTCAGCACGTTTGAATAAATATCCTTTCTCTTATATATTTCTTATATTCTTTTTCTGATGTCAAACCTTCAAAGCTTAATATTATGCATACCTACAAAAGCAAACTAAAGATGTTCTCCGTAAATTACTAAAATTGTAATTTTTACGATCCCTCATCCTTTTTGCCGTAGACTCCTTTGGGGATTTGTTAATTGTCCTTGATTTTAACAAGCATGGAGGCTGTCTCCCAAAAGCTAAAATCCTAACACCTTTCACTTTTATGCTTCCTATTCATTTCTTTCTTTAGTACTATTGAATTAAATAACGGATTATAGTTTTTTAATAAGTTTTTATTTTTCATATTACATACACGTACATAATTATTTAGGTACATACAGTAGTATACGAACAAAACGCGGACGTTGTGAGAAAGGGACAGACATATTCTTCACAAACACAAAAATACACAATATTACATTACAAACATTATTAATAATCATTCTAATTTTATTCTGCGACGCTTCATCTCTGTCATCAATTAATTAAGGTTGTTGTTTAGCCAGCATAAAAGATAATATGTAGGTATTATGTTGCATGGTTAATGATTATGAATTTGCTATAGATATTACAATAGTTAATCCTAGGTATATTTTATAGTACATAGGTATTTAATGCAAATGGTGGACATTAATTCCTACATGCATTGTAAAAGTATTTTCTTTGAGGGTAAACAAATACACTGTAACCGGGCACATTTAAGTACTTAGATTCGAGAACAATTATATATACCTATATATACCATCTTGTTCCACAATACTATTTATTTTTGCTTATGGTTAGCGTTTCCTCATATTTTTATATTTTTGGAACTATGTACTGTAATCTGTAAATATATAAATGCACCCAACACTTATAATGTTATTCGCTCAATTTGGCTAAAAGTAAATAGCAGATCAATACATTGATAGAACATCCTTATGTATACAATTTTGTGCAAACATCATCACCTACTTACTGTAGTACTTACCTATGCAAACATTTTGCCTCCAAAGGAAAAGTTCAAAAACAGCGAAAATATTTACATACTACTTTACAATATAGGTACATAGCGAAGAAGGTAAATATTAACGCGTTCAAAAAATGTGGATCTTTAGCAACTGACCTGCAATAATATTATTGCGACATACTTTAGTCATTTTTACACAAATTTACATACACAATACATAGTGACGATTAGAATAATAATTTTTAGCTCGCTTTTAGACTTAGCCATTATAACTTAAGACTAATGAATGTATCGATTAGTAAACCGTAGTCTTTGATAATAGAATATTCTTCAGGTAAATGTATTAGATTAACTTATTTTTAGTAGACGGTAGATGTACAGCAGATTTACGGTGTTAATCCTCTATAAGTAAATGCAGTACATATTTACAATATTGGTTAGACTTGACTGCCTTTCAGCTTATCTTTTCATTACAGATATCTAATGAAATATTCTGACTCGGACTTATCCAATTATACTTATTTAATGCATCCAATAGGAATAACCTCAATAATCGTGGCGAAGAAAGTTGAAAGCCATCCTTCGTCTGATGAGCTAATGCGATGCTGTGATTTATTTCAGGCTTAATTACCACTCAACAAGCCTCTTCTTTATGTTTTATAGTTCAATTGCCTTGCAGATCCCATTCAATCTCTAATGTAATCTCACAAATTCATGTTCGATACCAATTGACCAGACCTAATGATGAATTTGGGCATTAGTACCTTTCGGCTATCTTGAATAAATGTATTTTGTGCTACTTACGAAACATATATTTATGTAGGTATATCTAACGGAAGTATTGTTATGTATCTTATACTTGAAGTACATATATTTTGCATATTTGCATTTCATTTCAAACTGGACCACACGGAAGGGAATACTTTATACATTTATATAGGTATACCTATGTAATTTCGTTTTAGTTAGATTAGACTAGTTTTTCATTAGGGACACTTAAACAAAAGGTACTTAAGCTAACGTAGTAGGATTCACTCGCTTTACATTACCACAGGCAGGTCTATAGTGTTAGATTAGCCCACATCAAATCCACACTCTGCTCCATCCATTAAACTTGCACATCCTTTTCATTGCCACTTGGTTTTATTCACTAAATATTCCATTAAAACTGTGATCCTATTTCCCTCAATGCGGATACTTATTATTGTCCTCCTTCGTATGCACCACTTTCGGCTTTCCCCTCATGTAAAATTTTATATTGTAGCCCCAGGTGATGTCATATTAGCACTAGATACCTTCCAGTTTTACAAACTGTATTCTCAGCAATCACCATTCATCACATCATTAATTGTATTTTGTATTGTAAGTTCTGATATAACATTATTATTAATTACGTTGTATTAAAGGATAATGCTAAGTAAGTATTTCTGGCCTGTTTATAAGCCTCAGGATGTAGGCTTAACATTTGCTTAGCTGCATATAATAGAATATCATTAAGGTATTAAAATTGAAGGGCATTGTTATATTACAGAACTGATAGCATTTAGATAAGTAGGTATTATACTGAAAAGTGGAATTACTAACTATTTACATATATAGGTATAATACCTCGCTACATCAACATCATTTAAGATAAGAGGTTTGGGGGTATTTATGATACACTCAGTACCTACATAAGTACGTCTCTGTTAAGTCTATTTGTATTCAATGTGATGTGGCACATACAGTTTTACTTCAATTTCGAATGCAATAATAATGCTTTACATTTTGCACAATGTTCCTCACTTTAGTACTATAGTTGCCATTGTCAGTAATGGGCAATGGGTCGATATAGAATTTGAATTGTATACATCAACATTCAAAGAACATTGTGTATACTTATTATGATAGCAAAAGCTGACCTTATTTGGCCCTGTATACATTATTTATCTTTTGCAGCAGTATGGTAATGTAATAATAATATATGCCTTATAGTTGTAGTTTGCATGAAAGTGTACATAGAACATAATATTATACTATAGTGAACATACACATCATAAATGCAATCTTGCTCATTTCATACAGCAATATCTTTGATGTCAGTTAAGTTGTAGGAGAATGCAAGTGGGTATACCTGGTCTAATATTGCCAAGAAGGAATTCGTTTCGCTTTATTTATTTTGCTGTTACTATTACAGTGAGCTGTACTTAAGTGATATGCCATACCACTTGAAAATACCTGGTATCAAATGGTATGTGATCTACTGGCCAAAGTAAAGAGAATTTAGCTACTACAGATAATATAAGGAGAATAATAATATATATTATCATAATAATAGTATATAATGTGGTCAGTAAGTATATTATAATATGTATAGTATATTAAATATAAAATATTATAGTGTGTTAAATATGCGCCTACAACCTTCCCGTTTATTGGCTTATTTTAGTGTTTAGGTTTTAGTTTAACTTATTGTTGAGTTTTGTTGGGTTAGCAACTTTATGTTATGCTATAGCTACATATTATTATGTTACAAGTTACAACAAAGTACAAGGTTGATGGTATTGGTGAGGTGAGGATTGCTTGGGGAAAGTTGGTTTACCTCATTGACAACTTTCTCCAAGACGGCGACGCAGTCTATTTAAGTACATAGAGTGCAAGTAAATAAGTCAAGGGAGGGAAGACAGAACAGAAGAGTAAGTGAATTTTGGAGATTGACAAAGAGTTGTTTTGTTGGAATGGTTTGGCGTGGTTTGGGTGGATGGCATCCACTGGATTTGGTTTAGCTTCTTGCTGGAGAATTGAGAGAGTGGAGTGGAGGTGGAAGCTGATTCAGAAGAGAATCGTTCCTTTTTAGTGGGCCACTTTATACTCTTACTTACGTTAGTTACTTAGCTTAGCGCTTATTTAGTGAGGAAGTAGAGAGTTCTGTGTGATTGATGAAAATCTCAACTCCAATGATTGATTGGATGCATGGGCATTGAGTTGCCGTTGCAGTTACGGTCTATGTAGCGGTTTTGCATGTTCGCCCGGTAAATAGCTCTTGAGAGATGAGGTCGCTGAGGAATGCGTCTGCAAAGGATCCGACGGAAAGCTCGTTGAAATTCACGCGAAGTGCATGAATAAATTATTGGGTTCAAACCTGCAGAATTCATAAATACAAGTCTTTAAGTAGCTACTCTATACCATTGGGTACTTTAAAATGTCCAAAATTTTAAGCAATTACTTTAGAGCAAAACCAACACACGAAACACTAAATCAATAATTCAGGGAAAACTAAGCCCAAGTACTTAGAGTGAAAACGATTGAAATTCTATTCTACCTAATTTGGAAATAATAAGAGAGATACTTACAGCTATTAAAGTAGCCAAGCCAAAAGAACAGTTGGAAAACTTCGTCTGGAACTTTACATTTGCTGCAAACTTCACCTGTTGAAAAACAATGGGAACAATTAGCGTTTTAGTAAAAATGTTAATTATGTCATTTTATTCGGGAAAAAACATTTTTAATCAGCACTGACGGATCTTTGTAGGCTTACTACACATGTGTTTGTGCTATTATTTTAAGGAATTTTCCTTTATTTTATTCTATTATGTACAAATCAGCACACACATTTCTTGTATTAAAGAATTTGACCTTAATTTTGCAATGCCAAGTAAAAGTCATTCCAGATTGTTGTACCATTGCACCATATACCACGTTCACTATTCTAAGAATTCCTTTCATTTGCGAAGGTCTAAATTGTAACATGGATGGTTGTGTAAATATTTTAAAAATCTCTTCAGGCAATCAGGTAATTGTTTGAACAACACCACTGAAATGAAAGTCTAGATGTGGTTTACGAAATTCGTGGTAAGTTGTAATAAAAGACGGGGAAATAGTGGCGCTCGCTTTATGCTTCACAGTTAATATTCTAGCTCAAATATTCTAGTACTATTTATGTGCCTTCTATCCCCCCTTTAAGTTTGAACCTCCAGCAATTCTGTACGCGCATAGAAATGAACAGAGATTTGCATATATATATAGTAATTTTATATGTAATGGGCCAGGAATCTGGACTATTGTCAGTATTTTCGTTGAATATGCCCTTTTCGAAACCGGCTTACTCGTATGATTGATTAATTTTCAAGTTATTCTTGATAAACCACTCAATTTCAACAATATTTAACGCAGGAAGACAATATTTAACATCAATACTTCTGTGTAACATCAATATTGTCTATAAAAGAGATTATTTAAAATATAATAACGTAAATACTATGTATCAGTTTGAATTGACGTAATCACATTAAATACCATAAACCATGGTACCTACCACCAACGATTTTCCACTTCTTGCTATTTACTATCTACAATTTACTTTAAAGCCAGCAAACTAAAGCGTTTGTGTCAATGGGTATTAATTATTTTATTATGGTTTACGGTATAGGTACAGTACGTAATTCATATTCTAATATACTTGTATCATAATACCCTTGTTATCCCCTAATCTTCTTTCAATGCCAATCACAACAATCGTCCCGAAATACTTTTCCTGATTTCGGGAAAATCATTGTATCTACCTATTTAGTAGAATATTATTATAAGTAAGTATAGCGGGCAAAATAACAATTGACACTGCAATTGGTATCAAGCATTAATGTCATTGATTTTTGTAATGACGATATAATAATGAAATCCTTACTATCAGTAATTAAATTACTTCAAAATGACAATATGTCGGGTGAAGAAATGAGGATCCCAATAAATCTATCCAAATTCAGGGTTTAAAAGTCATCAAAGCTCAGTTTACCACTTTCACGGCTACCCCAGTAAACTGGAGGCATTAAGGTGTACAAAAGTCATACCGCCTAAAGCAATCATATATTCACAATAGGAAATAGTGGTCATCTATAACTTGGCGTAACGGGGAAATGCATAAAAAACGAATGGATATTCCCATGTCCACCCCTGACTACTATTACATCATCATAACATATGAGACTAGCTTTATATTAGAACCTTGATAGTATTGTCCGTTGTAAATTAGAATCAGATTCCCGGGGAAGAAATTGATTAGAATGAGTAGAATTGGCACTGAGTTGGCAATGTGCAATATTTTAGTAGGACTACAATAGGAGTGTGTAGTGCAGTGGAGCAACCATACTTAGAGCAACATCTCTGGTACTCCCGTTTGAATAGGACGGATTAAAATAACAATGTTATTCATTCTATAGGTAGCTAGCTAATTCTCTTGGTATTCTCTATTTTCCCGTTGAATGTCCTTGTCTCAAATTTCAATTACACTGGTAATTATATTCCGAGAGTCCAAAATTCGAAACCATAGCATGGCTGGAGTAAATAATACCCTGACTACTTAAATAAACATTATATGCATGTACTGGCACTTTAATTTTCAATTTAATTGAAAAAATATTAATATTATACTGATCCTCAATTCCTGCGATCTAGATTAATCAAAGCAATCCAACTAAATAATCTAGACAAACATAATCTCAAATTCTTGGCAGTCAATCATGAACCAATTCACATCACATGAAAGGATACGGGTCTAGACAGTGGTTAACCAGAAAATGTATATATATATACCTAGTATAGTGTGGGTACTACTGTACTACTAGGATAACAAACTGCAAACATCAGGAGTACAGATTTGTGTCAGAATTTATTTTTTATTTAATCTTTAATAGTAGGTATGTCAGCTGAAAACCAATTTAGAATTACACCAGAATGTAAATCGATATATTACATATATGTCTCAGAACAGGAAGTAGATCAGGCCAGTAGCAAGACAGACCAAATTTCGGGTGTATTTTATAATTTACTCTTGAATGACTCAACCAATTGGCTAGAAATTTCTTTCAGAGGATTGTAAACATTAAATGAAAAAATGAAAAAGTTTTCAACCTCCTACGATATCCTTATTAGGTTTCAGGACACTAAAATGTAAGATTTAAGAGCTATTTTTGAACCTTGATACCCTTTGGTGATATCGTAGGAGGCTGAAAATATTATCATTTTTTAATTTAATATTTACGTTTCCTCTGAAAGAAACTTCAGGCAATTGGTTCAGGCATTCAAGAGTTATAAATTATATAGTACATCCGAAATTTGGCTTGTCTCCCTATTGGCCTGATCTCCTCCTGGTCTGCGACATATACAGCAACAAGAGTGTATTAACAAAACTCACAGATATGTTTTTTGACACATTTAAGACTAGAAAGCTTTTACCTCCCGAGGAACAATTAAATACATCGCTTTTAATTTCTGTCAGCTAATGTGCTATTAGCAATCATGTCAATATTATGAGACAGAGACCTTGAGGAGATGCAACAAACTTTGAAGGACAAGGTTTACTTACTAAAGTCTTCCATCTAATACATGTCACTCTACAGGAAATTGTCGTTACTTTTGGAATTCGATTGTAGTAGTGACGCTCATGGAATGTTAGAGAATAGAATGATCCTATAATTACTGCTAAACGAAAATATAAATATCATGAAAAAATGCTACAGAAGAAATTCTACATACGGAGTAAAACGACAACACTGATTTCAACAAAATTACAGATACGTATATTTATTAATAATTCAATCCTATTCTGTGCACGTAATTACATTTTAACTACATACTTAGCTAAATATTTACAACAGGAGGGAATGATGGCTTACAGAATAATATTATTGTGATATTAAGAAATATGAATAGTGGATCTTAGCACTTACAGGTCCTATTGCAAAATGCAAGATTATATAATATTTGGGATAAAAATATCTTAAGTAGCTCTGTAGTACAAGCTGCAATATATGTCATAAATAAGTGACATGATTTTCAACCTTTTGTAAGGCATTGGAAATGCAATTTATGCCTCCACTGCACAAGCTGTATATAGTTTGACAGGAGTAGACATAAAATAATGCAGCTGACACTGATAAACTAACCAACACATGTAGCTTATGGAGCAGACAGGTGTTTCGACATAAAAAATGGATTCTGTCTAAGTAGAATTCCAAAGGACGTCAAAGAGAAATTCAGTTAAAATGATTGCAACATTACTTCTGCAACATAAATATCTTCTTTCTTTGTTGTTTCACTAAAGCTACTAATGTTTCTAAAAGCTCAAACTGCGGTTTGCTAAATTATAACAAAGGAAAGGTGATAGAATTCAAATAAGTATTTCGGCTTAAGACAAAATTAGACAAATACTTAGGTATTTTACCTATACTTTGCAAAATTAATTGTCTTTTACTGCATACGAATATGTAGAACTAATAGTGTGTATTTTAGTTGTTCGGTGCAAAAGTGATAGTCAACTTTTAATAGTGAGGAAAAGTTCATAATGTGAAAAGATATATAATTAAACATGTATTGAAATAAATCAAAATTACGTAAAATAACCATTCAGGGGATGTACCACTAAATATAAACATTACTAATGGATTGTGCCCTTGACCTCAGTAAAAGCGAATTCTTAGGGTATGTAGAGTATGTACCACGGTTCAATTTCACTATCAAACTATGTACTACTTAAAAACAAAACTGAGCTCTGAGCTAACATAATACAATTGCAAATGAACCTATCTACCTAATGTAGATCTTATTTGAGCAAGAATCAAGATTGTTTTCTTAGGATTTCTGTCTCATACTTTAAAAAGTAGGAGATAAGGGGCTGATAAATTAAGTACCTAAATAGATACTATTTCGATTTTTATAAAAAAACATATAAACTCTACCTCTACACATATCGATCGCAATAAAGAAATTGTACTCCAGCATGTAACTGTGTTATCTTGTTAAACGAAGTACAACTATGTAACAAAAGTATATAGCTGATTATTGTGATTATGAATTTCCATCATTGGAAGGAAATATTAATCTTATGACACGAACGTTACTGTACTCCTGAGAAGCCGGAAAATACCTTTCAATACCGCGACTAGTTGTAAATAGCTACATAATTTATTAAATTAAATCTTCCACACTGTAACTCGTCTTTTTAGCTAAATACGTATAAAACGCTATTTATAACAAAGTGGCCTGTATGTGTTTGTTAATCGAATTAAACTGTCTATTTGAACCACATCTTTCGTGAAAGGTAGTATCTAGTATCTTTAGTATGAATGAGTAAAGTATTATATAGGTAACCACTGCACGCGTCAATAGAATAGTCAGAAGGCTTTTCAACATCCTTTTGAACATATTATGAGTGCATTAAATATTTGCACAAGTACTTATAAATAATGATGTTAATAAGCTTGCATTAACAAATCTTGCATACTGTACATAAATAGTGTAATTACTTACAGCTTTAACTAAAATATTGAAGAGTTATTTATGCAAACATTACAAATTTTAGTATAAAGCGGTAAATCATAGCCCATCATAATATTCCTACTTACATAGGTATCTTATTTTCTAAAAGTGTGCGTAGTGTCTTTTAGGTATAAGTTGCAAGTACATAGAGAAACTTTTCCCTTTTGTACTCTACCTACATGAATGAATAAAGGTTTGTGGAACGCAAGTAGCTTAAAATTCCAGCACTTGTATAATATTATATTTGACAAAGTGCTTCTTTGTTTAATGTTACATGTATTTACCTACATACACGTGCCTGAGAGATGAAATGGAGAGATAGCAGATGTTTTGTGCATTTATTTAGCATTTGAATATAATATATGGTAGAATGACAGCAGCTTTTCATTGCCAACTACTTTTCATCTACAATTACTCATTACATTTTCGTTTCTGTACCTTTGCATTCGCATCCTCTCTGTGGTAAATTATTGTTATTAGCAAATCCCTAATTTACAAGAGTGCTTTTAAACTTGGTTTTAATGATAGAGACTGTTTGTGTTTCCTTTGCATCATGATTCCCATTGGAGGTCAAAGGCTCAATGATCCGGTTTTGGAGTGGGTGGACTATACACAAAGCCCTTTAAATGCAACTGACAATACATTTATGCAGTCTTCCTAATATTTTTTTCATTAAGGAGGACTCAATGGTTAGAATATGAATCAGACGGACGCGCGCTTGATTCGCATCTGTTCATATTGAACGT
>JAQFYC010005833.1:0-13482 GCA_034694165.1 Tomocerus mixtus | reverse complement strand
ATTATGTGGGGCGATGTGAGATTCTACTAAAAATGCCTTCGCTGGTCATTTATAGTGGTTACTATACCAGTTTATTTAATTTAATTTCTATATGTTGCTATATTTTCATTTGGTTTATTTCAATTACTGGCTAATAAACACACACAATAAACATACTTACTACAAATATAATGGCATGCTTAATACATATTTACATAAATCTATTTAAAACTAGGGTAGGAAAATTACTGCAGTTACGATCGCTCACTCCGTGGTACCGTCCAGAGATTCTTTGGAATTTAACTTCCCATAGTAAAGAGCAAATTCAAGTTTTAGCAAATCTGCATGGCTTCACTTCCAATGTAGTGTAACTTTTCATTATTTGCCTCTATATATGATATATAGGTACATAAATATTTAATGAACTCTTAAAAGTAAGTGGACTAATTACCATATTTTGTCTAAATTCACAATCCTAAGGTAATCCAAGAAAGAAAAAAAGAAAATGCATCAAAAGCAAAACCCAAGACCGATAGTTCTCAGGATGATCCTTTTCAAAGTAATTTAATAGATCATTAAACTAAGATTTATGCAGTTTATTTATAGAATATTAGAACAAGTAAGTATATAGTAAAAATACTAAAGTTTATGTAGTCTATTTCGTTGGAAGCAGGTAAGAAAAAGTTGGCATTTATGGACATGCTTTTGGAAGAACAGCAAAAGAATCCTGATTTGACAGATTTAGATATCAGACAAGAAACGGACACCTTTATGTTTGAGGTTACTTGCTTTGCATAGCTATTTATGCATCGTACGCTATTTTTGGAATATACTTAATGAATTGCTTTTAAAATATATACTGGTAAAATAAGACATAATTTAATTGTCTAATTGTAATTGCAGGGCCATGATACAACAGCAACAAGCTTAAACTTTACTTTGTTCCTGATGGGTTGTTACCCAGAAATACAGGTAAATTGGTACACTATTAAAGTATTAATTGGTATACGCATATAGCGTAATTTATGCAAACTTTCGATGGATTTTAAGGCGAAAGTCCAACGGGAATTGGATGAGATCTTCGAAAATAATAGAACAAGACCAATTACAACAAAAGATTTAACGCAAATGAAATACTTAGAATGCGTCATTAAAGAATCTCTCCGTCTCTATCCAAGCGTACCTTTCATAGAGAGAATTCTCGAACAGGACGTCATTTTAAGTAAGGGGCTTTTATTATTAGATTTGCAAATTAAATCAAACCTGTTAAATTCGATTATCCTTACCTTAAGATTTGCTTAAATAATAACTTATGTATGTATGTATGATCATTTTTCAATATCAGATGATGGTCAAGTTCTGCCAAAGGGAGTAACAATTTTCATAGTGATATTTAATATGCATCGAAATGAAGACATTTTTGAAGAACCCACTGCATTTAAGCCTGAAAGGTTTTCGTCGGACAACGTGGATACCAAGAGAAATCCGTTTGCTTACATACCATTCTCCGCTGGTCCAAGGAATTGTATTGGTAATTTCTCAATTGAATCTACTTATACCGCATGCTTACCTATGCAATGAGGTTATCATCGAAAAAGTACTTAGTATACATAATATGTAAAATATATGTTTTTGTATTGTTAGGACAAAAATTTGCAATGATGGAAGAAAAAGTAATAATTGCGAATGTCCTTCGTAATTTTACGATTGAGGCTGGAGAGACTCGTGACAACATAAAACTTTTAGCTGAAATGGTCTTGAGATCCCACCATGGGATTAAGATCAAATTAAAATCTAGGTAATCGAACCTCGTTAAATGCATTGGGATTGCGGTTGCAGAAAACTTCTAGAATGGAACTCTGTTTTTGTCCAATCTTTAATGTATGCCATATCGTAATAAAAGCTAAATATTGTATACTACAATTGTTAATGTTACTTAAATAATGCGTTTTATTATTTTCCTCAAAGTATCCAAAGAATAAAGGTTGTCACAATAAAATACAATCCTGAAAACAAAAAAGAGAGTATATGTTATTTCGCTTAAAAAGATACAACGCATCTAATTTATTTATATAAAGTAGGTTTAAAAAGGATAGAGTTCATTTGAAATACAAACTTCAAATACAAATATCGAAGGCTCAGTTAATTTTTAATTTCCCAATATTGTTAAGAATGAGAAATACTTGCGGACCATTTAAAGCTGTACTTGTAATATATTATGACAGATTCTCAACTAATTCTGCAAAGAAAGACCTATTGTGGACCGATGGGACCCTATACATAACTTTTGCTTTGTAGAAGGATCCGAAAATAGTGAAATAATTTTTTATGGTCTACACATGCTTTAATTTTTTCTGACCTCTTCTTTTGTGGTGGCCGATTGATTTGGATTTAGCTTTACCATGTTTTGCATCAGTACAGCCTGCTATTTTGCCAGCTTCGTCGTAAATATCTGAAAAAAGACGTCCCATGGCATGTTCTTTGCAAGTTATTGTTTCTACGCACTTACTCATTTCGGTATGTTTCCTTAATTAAAAATAAACATTCAGTCAATAGAAGAACCTTTCTAAACAATTAATTTGTAGCAAAAATAGTTTTACTTGCAAACATTACGAGAGGTAATGTCGAAGTCTTTACATGCAATTATCCAATGATCTCCAGATGCTGTGCAATCTTCTTCCTTTTCATTTTTAGATGCCTCAACGGCCTTATCCCAATCAACTTACAGAAAATATACAAAGATCATACGTTTAAACAGATAAATATTCTACTTTTCAAATCTACAGAAACCCTAATAGATCCAAATTATACTTACGCAGAAAACTTTTACCGTTGTCATTTTTACAAACGGCCTTTATTACGGAGCTGAAGGATGTTGGATAACCTTTCCCATTTGCAGAGTTACATTCTTTTGACTGAAGAATAACAGGATCCCAACATTTCTTGTATGCATCTTCATTTAAACAGGCTAAGCTGTAAAATCCAGATATGTCCTCTCGGTTATTCTCTGATTGCTTTGTTAAATTTTTAGCGACACAGTTGGAAAACTGAATCTGAAATATATTGTGTGAAATACACTTCAATGTTTTGGCATTTTACATAGGTATAAATATTAACTCTTGATATGCATTCCTCTAAAACGTATACTGATGTTTTTGAAAGTATAACACCTATGAACATACTACATACGAGTACCTATACATAGAGAAAATTCAATTGTGAAACTGTGTGCAAAAATATTCATTGTTAATTTTCTGTACTTTACATAAAATTATATACCTGCTGATCATTAACTACAGACTCTTCGCATGCAGCTAGGGAAGAATGGAATTCTATGTAGTCTGCTAGATGAAAAGTTTTGATTTCGACAAAGGCCCCACAGTTAGTAATGACGGCTCCAATAAATAGTAATGTCACCTTAGGAAACATTATTATTAGGAATTGTACCTTAATTAATAATACTTTAATACTATGTACAAATATATGACGTCTTGGCGAACTCCAGCAAACGCTTACGACGCCTAGCTCGGTTGCTTGTAAAGTAATCAATTTTATGCTTTACTGCGCTGGAGTCTCTTGGAAAAGTTTTACCAATTACTTTTATAGGTATAAGTGGGTAAGGCATACAACTACATTCCTATAAAATTAACATTTGCAAATATTTATTATGTATGTTGAGAAAACGCTTTATTCGAATCACCTGGCTGTCTGTGTGTCCACGGATGCTGTAACTTTCGAACGGTTTAATCTTGTCACACCCCCACGTAGTTATGGCCACACCCACTTATTTTTTAAATAGAAACATAACATGCCAAGTGGGGTATCGCTATTGACGTAAGGAATCCAAATATGAATCTCACCTTACTCCAAACATGAGGCAATGTGAGATTTTATGGGAATTCGGTACAAAATGGCTCTAATGTGGCATATAAACTATTTTATCGGCAAAATTGTTAGTTTAATGACACTTTTCAGCTCAACCGCGTGGTTACATCCGTTTTGTAATTGTTTATTTTACATATGCACCTTAAATATAGTAAGGCCACCAACACGCGTTTATCTACCTCAGAAATGTCACCATAAAAAGTTATTTTGACCAATCTACAATGCCCTACTGTGGTTAACATAAGTACTATAATGCAATGGGTACGCTTGTCATTATACTTTTACTTACTTACATAGTACATACAACATAGTTGAGTATGTATCTATTTATGTATCTGTAACACTGCAGTGCACTGCAATAGAAAATACTTAAGCATATTTGGCTTATTTGCTACAGGTCTATATAGGATTTGTTTAGATACTACTTTTAGTGTAATTTTTTATCTCACAATAATATCCCCCCATATTCTTCTACAGTGAAACCACTACCTAGGACCTATGCTGTATTGAGACCACCCCTGCTTTAAGACCGAATTTCGTTTCCCATCCTTATTTCTGGGGTTTGTAGTTCTATTTAAGACCAGGTGCACTAAAATATAATATAACAAATATTGTCATATTAAGAAACAATGTAGGAAAAAAATTTGCCTCTGTGCTTATGCATAATAGTTAATCTATTTAGGAAAGAAATTAAATAGGTAAATGCTTATTATGTAGCTAATCTAGCTAATACTATCCTAGAATTAATTATCCTTGAATTAATTATCCTAGAATTAATTAATCCTCCATAGTAGGACTAAAAGGAAAAATGGCCACATTATTGCAGAGGTATCTGTATTAGGGCAACTCCGTATTGAGACCAAAATCGTTGTCTCCCGATGGTGGTCCTAGTATAGAGTTTTCACTGTATATACTTAGTACCTAAAGTACCCATGTTGGTGCTGTACAAAGCTGTACTGCTGCCTGCATTGACAACATCTACCTACTAAACAAATACACTTAGATTTCCACAAGTTATATAGGGGCATTTTCAACCTTAGATTTGAATCAGTTTCAATCTCGGCAGTGTATAGAATGTTCATTTTACTAACTTTCATTTTTGTAATCACTTTAGTAGGTACATTTGACATTATGCATCCGCTTATAACGAATACATGTTTTGTTACTGGCTTTACGGATCTGTGACCACAGAAAATAAAATAATACTACATTTAAGTACTAGCTGGATAGGTTAATTCGTATATAAATAATCATTTTTATACAATGAACTATCATGAGCTTAGCTTTTTAGAACACGAAACGTTCTATATGTATGGTATCTCTATTTTATTAACAAAGCCTACTGATTTCCATTGATAAATCTAATGAATCTGTGCTGCATTGTCATTTGCTGATTAGTTACATACATTGCATGGTATAGTTACATATGTAACATATGTAACAGGTATTTTGCTTATTGACATAAACATCAGAATATAATGTATCAGAATGGGGAAAGAATGTAAATGGTGACACAAATATAAGATTCTGTAAAGAAATTGGAAATACAGGTAAGGTTGTTTGTTTTCAAAACATAAATCAATAACCCCAAGTGCAGAATTTACATCAAAGAATCGTTGCAAACTCCCATTACAGTCATTACACTCATTAGTCTATATGTGAATAGGTATTATCAATATTTAATCAGGATAGGGAATCCTTACTAAGTGTTTGCTGATACTTAATTAATAATGCAGTTTGATATCGCTGATCCTACCTAGTCCCACGATCATGTATAAACTGTGTAACAGTGTAGTATCAATCAGCATTTCATTAAATTCCCTATGTTGTTTTGGTCTGATTTTGTTGAATGCAATTATTCAGTATATCTACCTACCCTAGTTATAATAAGGTATCATATAAGCACATAAAACTAAATGCTACTAACTCTACGCTAGTGCCGACTCTGCCGACCGTCAAAAGCGCATGACTAATCGCTAAATATTTGTTGTTTTTATTGTTTTGTTATAAATTGTCATAACTGGTGAAAGTGTCAATGACAATTGCTTTATAACTCCACAGCAGCAATTGTGATGATCATTTAGATATATAAATAGTAGCTACAGCTGCGGTACCTTACTGGTAAGGCAAAGCTATTCATATATACCAAGTGGGTTTACTGACAGACTGAATGAGATAGCTTAGACAGTAATTCGTGTCAACCTCATAACCCTATATAGATTCATAACACAACCATGTATCTTTGTTCTAACATTTTTATTTAGCCAACATCACAAAGAGATGACAAAGTGATCACATTTAGATTGACCTCATCATGATAAAACAAATAATATACCCTCGAACGGGATTCTGTGTGCTTTTGAATTTTGCAACTTTCCTTTGGGAACATTAGGTCAATATGACACAGCAAAGAATCTCCCCAAAGTATATAAATACTAATTTAAAAATGCTAATTGTTGTAGTAGCAAAATGTTCGCGCATTACATTGGTACTTTAACATAAATACAAATTAAACTTTTAATACTCAATTAAAATAACTATAAAACTAATCCAGGAACAAGTAATCCCGTATTAAAGCAATAATGTTTTCGGTAGTGACATTACTGTTTATTGGAACTGGCATTATTAATTGTGTCGCTGCACTACAAACTTTTCATTTGGCAGATTTCATTGAGTTTTATTCTTCTCTGACTAATTGCAAAGAACCCGATTTCGTCATTAAGGAACTACTAGTAAGTTTAGTTTGCCAAACATTTTTTACTGAATATAGCTACATTATTTCGCTTGGTCTACCAAAAACAATGTACCTACATAATTATGTGTACATAGTACATTGCCTAGATTTTTAATAGCGTATTAACATACATTGTTGAAAATTAGCTCATATAAAAATATAAAAATAAACTTATTTATATTTCAGATATCGTATAACGACTGTGTAACCAACAACTTACCGAAACACCCTGGAATCAAAAGGAATGAGTATATAGACTTTTACAGCCGAGCCTGTTTAAATGAACGTGCTTACAGGAAATGCTGGGAGCCGATTGTAAAGAAGTCAAAAGAATGCAACTCTGCAAATGGGAACGGCCATCCGACTTCCTACGATACGGTCATAAAAGCCGTCTGCAAAAATGATCATGGCAGAAGTTTTGCGGGTAGGTATCGGAATAGAAACGTCTACACATAAAGATTGTCGCAATATTGTTACAGATACTATTTTAGTTTCATCATGTCACATTTATTTTTGAAGATGGGTTGGAAACGGCATTGCAATCTCTAGACAATGAGAATGACGAAGAATGTAGTGGATCGGGTGAACACTGGATGGTTGCATGTAAAGACTTGAGAATCGATGCTCGAGATGTATGCAAGTAATGTGACCACATTATTAACTCAATTCTAAACAACAGTTTGTCGACAAATATTTAGATTACACATATTTTATAAGCGTTTTATTTACAAAATTTTTACGTATTTAAGGAAACACTCTGAAATGACTAAATGCATAGAAAAAATTAGCTGCAAAGAAAAAGCAATTGGGCGTTTTTTCCTGGATATTTACCACGAAGCAGGCAAAATATCAGGATGTATTTTTCAGAATTCAACAGTCCCATCCATTCCTCAGGATAAGTCTCACCACAGAGGAAGTTAGGAAAAACGTCGATGAAGATAACAGTAATTAATTGCTACTTTATGCTTTTAAGTGTGTGTATTTTTGATATGTGTGCACTGAAATAAATATGCAATGAATTAAAATACAACATATTTAATACCTAACTCTACAAACCACTAATACGAATAAAATTGAAAAATTAGATGTTGAAAATAAATATTAAATGCCTATATTTTTTAATATCCATTATGGCATGTATCTACAATACTGCTGGTGCCTGCTGTATCCAAAAAGCCTTTACATATACAGACATTAAATTCCCTCCATCGTCGTATATAAGCTTGAGTAAAGACACCATTTCTATACTTATAAGTAACACATATTGTATAGATTCCACCTATATTCATTATTTTGTCACAATAGCCTATCATACAAACCCACCTGGCTCAAGTAACAAACAAGGGGATAAAGGGATAGATTGCATCCCTTTGTTTCTTTTTTGGTACGTGTTTAGGTATAGTATGCACATATGAACTGATATTATAATTTGCTAAGCATAGTACAATTATATTCACATGTGTGTCCATTGCGCATATAAAAATGTTATCGTATTTGCTGGATTAAATTTTGCATGTAAGTATTGAGCAGCAGTATTGCTTTCAAAAATAATAAATCAAACTCCTTCGGTTCAAACCAATTAAAGATAAATGGGGATTCGGTAACCACTTTTGTGATTTCTTTAAAAGCATTTATATGCAAATTGGTATTGTCGTTACACAATAAGACGTAAAGGAACGTATTATTTTGTTCTCCGGTCCGATGTACATAAAATTCCCTATGCTTACATTATCTTGGAATTACATTACTTACTTAAGTGACGGTTAAATGCTGGTTGCTACCTTATGTGACACTAATAAGTGTAAAATGGGTGCAAAGTTATATGCCACTTAAGTGTAAAGCTGATCTGACGCTATAGCTAACCAAAGTGATGGTAACATTTGTAGGGAGGGTGACTTAAGTGACGGAGTTAAAGCGGCCACAAACTTATATGCTTCCGTTTTAACCATCTTTAATATGAAGATATGTAAGCGTTTAGATTTATGTAGCATAATGTTTACAGTTTGCGAACTTACATGCGGTATTGTTGTACATTGGATGTCAACTTGTGCACATCGTACACAGCGGGTAGCTTTATGTAAGAACTTCTGTACATTTTTGTCTGAAGCCTATCGGTAAGATTGCTCTATGTACTAACCTATGCTATGTGTAGTTTTGTATGAAATCTGTCTGGAAGGTTGGCCTATGTACAAACTTATGTGCACTTTTGTATAAACTGTATATAAGGTACGGGTTCTCTATGTAATGAACATTACATAGCTTATGTATAGTTTGTATGAAGACTGTATACTAAAGTAAGGTTCCTCTATGTAGAAATTGATGGCTGTGTGTAGTTTTGTATGAAGCCAATGAAGCCATAATAGATAGGCTGCGTATACAAACTGTTGGACGTGCAATTTTGTATGTGTAGGTATAGAGCAATAGGTTTCCTCTTTGTACAAGCGCTTAAGCAAGCGTAGTTGAAGCATGTAGGTATATAGCTTTCCTCTATGTACGTACAAACTTATGGTTTGTGTGAAGCCTTGTGAACATGTTCCTCTATGTACAAACTTGTACATAGACGTGTAAACGCAAGTGAATGTGGGCTATGTTTTGTATGTTAGTGTGTAGATGAACATATTATGTGAACAGTCTTTGTACATGTCTACATCAGATTTTGTTTGTGCGCTTGAGAAAACTTCTGAGCTTGGCATATACAGTAACTGTATGTGTAGGTAAATGCTTGCTTGTGTTTGAATGCAACTTTATTATGTGAGCCTATGCTTGAATGTTGTCTTGTGTACATATTTTGTGCAAACCTGTGTTTGAATGCAACTTCACGTATAGACGTAAGTATTTAATTTTTTGGTACGTACAAGAAGTTATGTGAGCCTGCATCGCTATGTAGATCTATGAGTATGTATTAATCGTGAGTTAAATGTATGATTTGGTTTCATAAACTTATATGAAAGTGTGTATATTATGTGAGTACTTTTTACCTGTGCGTTGATAGCAAAACATTTAGTTTGAAGTTATTAAGTACCCACATACATAAATACTTCATTAATTACGTAGGTTTGTATGATGTCGTATCAACATTTTCAATTCCAACAATTTACAATCTATCGATTGCATTTGAATTTTGTCAATAGGAAATATTTAATATTTCGTTTAACATGGTAGTCATGTATGTGACACCGCAGCAATTTAACTATCTTTAACTACATATATGTACTTATACCTATAAGTAAAAGTGTAACATGAATGCTTCTTGCTTGTTTACCAGTTACACGGCTTACATAAAAATAATTGTGTTTATATACTACACCTACCACACTGCATTGCATTACAAGAGCTTAATTTCCAATTATTGTTTTCTACAGCTACAGTTTATGTTTTATGTAACTTATTTTTACTCAATTAAATGATACTTCCAAACATGTCTGTTTTATTTCCAAGTGTCTTACACTACAAAAAAATGGCACTTTTGATTGTTGAAGTTCCTTTTAATTACACTCTTTGTTGTTCTATAATAATAACTTTTTATTAACATTTGTTTTCAAATGATTTGCTAGACACTTCTAATTTATCATGTACCTGATTTCCAGTATTTGATATCATTATCATAGATTTTGTGATTTAAATTGTGGTAATTGCAATAAATAATGCTCTTTTTCAAAATGTCTTTCATTTATTACAAACAAACTTACAATTTAAGCTTTACACATTATATACTTGATCATTCATCTGGATTTTGTATCATCCTCATAATACATTACGTACAAAAATGTCGGTGGTATTCACATAATTTTTCAACTTTACTATTTACTGTAAGCGCTGTAGTAAATTACTCCAGAATAACAAAAAATGGAAAATAGTAAATACCTAAGACTAAATTGAGACTTAAGAAGATCTGCGTTTTCATATTGCATCATCATCACATAGTCCTAATGTTCTGTCCAGATTTATTTACATGTATGTTTTAGCTTGGGAAAACTACCGAATTTCACAAAGTTTTGTAAGTACAGTTGCACAGGCAATTGCAATTTACTTATTCAGAATTGTATGCTTATAATATACGAAATAAATCATACAAGTAATGTAATTTTCCACCCCATGATAAGTTCCGTCATTGTATCCGTCAATATGTACAAATGGCTTTAAAAATCCAATCAAAATGTTTATACTTGACTAAAGATGAATTTTTTCAATTTTTTAAAAATTGGATTGGAATTGATTGTGGAAGTAGGTAGACAATATTTTGCTAAATTGTAGCTGCTGGCTTACGTATCTGAAATTTAATAAAAGAATCGCGACACGATTAGTATAAATATTTACTAATATGTAAACTCTTGAGAAAGGAAATTCTAACTATGTACTTTCGTTATGTAACAGTTATGTTAATATACATATTACATATAATAAAGGAAAATATATATGTGATTTTCTATAGTATTTTGATTGGACAGTAGCAAGCAGGGCTAGTTAATTAAATAAATACAAAGAATGAATTATTTTTCTTATACTTTATGTAGGTATGTGAATTTAACTTTAAACTTGTAGTCGTTGCTGACTTGCTTGTAAGTGTTCCTGAAATACAAAAGATTATACAAGAATAATTAGTCATCCAGTTATGTAAACCATTTAAGTAAATGGTATTTTAGAAATAGAACATAAAATACTAATGTTTACACTGGATCTTTACATTCACTTACGTGTTTATCAGTTCACCTTTTCAGTTGTTTACTTACCTTGCTTGAAATACCCATTAAAGCTTAACGTACTTTAGGTATTAGACTGCTTAGTGCTTACTTAATCTAGAACTCATAAATGTATAACACTTTAGTATTTTATTTTTGATTTACATTTTCTAAAAAGCGATTAGCTAAAGATTATAACTGCTAAGTAAAAATGAACCTTTAGCTTTAATGTTAAACAATTATACAGTAGGTCTGTATTTTTAATGGTGTAACAAGTATTTACATAAAAGTATTCTGATATTTTAGATTAAGTTTACTTATCGTCAGTTTCTGTAGTATAACACGAAAAGCAGCAGTAACTTTCTTTCACATAAATAATAACTTTAAATTAAAGTACAATTACGTACATAACTTACCCTGCTTACCTAACTTTCAATTTAACATCTTTTGTGTGTAAAATGACTTCTTTATGTGTAAACAAGTTAAATAAATATTATTTTGGGCTATTTTAGCACAATTTATTTAAGTTTAGTTAAACTTACCTTTACAACGCTGACTGACAAATCCCACATGTAAACAAAAGTTGTTTGTAGCGTACGCGGTAATACTTACTTACACAACCCATAACATTATGCTACATGCGAGTTGTAGTTCGCATAGAGATAGACTTACACAAGAGCCGTATCGCTTGCTTACGTATCCGCCTGTCTGAGTATGTGAGCTCTGTTAGTTTGTATTTATATTATGCATCTTAATGTTTGTATCCTAGGAGCTAGTTATATGTGTGGCTTTATGTACTGTACTTGGAAACCAATGGCCATGTAAGCATTTCTGTGCTGTGTGTGTGCTTTTGTACCAACTTATGTGAGCCAGTACTTCTATGCATACCTCTCTCTGTGTATAAACCTATTACGAACGGAAGCACTCGTGTAGGTATCTTACTTTGTAAACGCATTCGAGCCAGCATTGCATTGTCCCTGTATGAAGCATTTTGTGTAAATGTATGCCAGTAAATGTGTTTGTATGTAGCTTTAGGTAAAACTTTATGTGAGCTTGCATTGCTATGTAACTGAATGTAGGTGCAAATGCTGTAGAGTCAGTTCTTGAGTGTACTCTCATTTATAAAGCTATGCAAGTCGATGCTTGAATGTAGCTTATGTGCAAATTCTGTATGAGGCTATGGCTGAATACAGCTTTAAGTAAAAGATTGTGTACATAGTTAGCTGAAGTATTGTGAGTATATGTTTGAGTTTTGCTTTATGTACAAACTTACGCCAATGTGTGCTGCACTTATCTGTAAATTGCAAACCAATTGCATCTATGTAAACTTATGTCAGTTTGAGAGCATGTATGTAAACCTGCATTCATTATATTTTTCAGCTCTTAATAACGCAAATGTTTAAAAAAGCTCAGCTAAACTAATTTTATTTATATGGTGTAGTGGTAACTAGTGGCAGTTAGCTGAGATATACCTTCCTGCACTAAAAGTACTATACAAATATGCGAATCCGTAGCTATTCCACCTTCCTTATGTTACAAGGCCTAAGTGGACCCTTACATACCAATAAAATTTATGTTAGGGCCCATTTTCAATTGTATTTGCTTTTCTGAAAAAACAAACAATTTAAGTTAGTACTTCTGTGCCTGAATAAGATTCTAGTTTAGAAAAGTTGTTATCGCCCTATTCTCGTACTATGGCTTGGTATTGGTAATTATAATATGTCAAATGCAATCTTATTCCTATAAGTAATTATAAACTTTATTATGCCTATAAGTAGCCATGCTGTATGCATGCACTTATGATATTCATATAAGTAACCGGGCTGTATGTATGCACTCATGTTATGCACAAAAGTGATCAGGCTGTATGCATGCACTCATATTTTGCACAAAAGTGATGGTATGCATGCACTTATATTATGCATTTAAGTAACCGAATTATCTGTATGTACTATCTTATGCATATATGTAACCGGAATTTATGAATGCACATATATGTTATAAGTGACTTGGCTATATGCATGCACTTAGGTTATGAATAAGTGACCTGGCTTTATGCATGCACTTAGGTTATGTATATGCGTGACCTGGTTGTATGGATGCACTTAGGTTATGCATATAAGTGACATGGTTGTATGGATGCACTTAGGTTATGCATATAAGTGACATGGTTGTATGGATGCACTTAGGTTATGCATATAAGTG
>JAQFYC010005832.1:0-13483 GCA_034694165.1 Tomocerus mixtus | reverse complement strand
AACGTCCTATCTGAGTGAGCCGTTTTCAAGTACATCTAGAAAGTTTTACTTATATACTCGTCAAGGTAACCTTAACACTTAATATTTATATTTACGATATAATTTTCCCTCCTATAACTTCCATTGTATGTATCCTTCACGACACGACTTAATTTTACTTCCAAAAAATACTCATCCTATCAAAAAGACAAATAATGTATAGTTAACTAACGATATGTTGATAAATACCTATGTGTACTGTATGGCTGTACTGTACCTTTTTAGTTCAATAGGGTGGAGGTGGAGGACGAAGCGAAGGAAGCTTCTACTATAGGAAAGGAAATAAAATAAAGTGAGACAGTGCAAACATTCGGTAAGGACAAGACACGCACCGAGCTCGTTGTTCCCTCTTTACGTACTTAGAGTTAGATTAAAGTACAGTGAATGTATTCTCAAATATACAGTACACGAGCAACTTTCTTCCTCCAAGATAAACCCATTAGAAAACATACAAGTACTGCCTATTCTATACATATGTACTGTTACTGTTCATAAAATACAAATAGTAAATACAGCAAGCGCTCCGATTACACTACAGACGCGACCAAGACCAAACTAAAATATCTTTCGCCTACACAGACACATACATACATAGTAAATACATAGAATGTTAAAATACACAATAGTTAAGCATATATAAATTTAACATCCGGTATATTAGAAATTGTACATGAGTATGCCTTGTACAAACGTAAAGGGTATATGAATGTAGTACATTAGGTCTATAACACTTATAATATAACTATTCTACTTACTGTTACTGTATTACCATATAGTTTCCCGAATTTCTCTTTTACTATAACAGCCCTAGTGGGTACTATGGTTTTCATGCACCGAAAAGTAAAAGAAGGGAAAACAAGAGAAGAGTACATATAATATGTATGTATATGGAAAAAGTGTAAGGTAAAGTAAGGTAAGCTCCATAAGGAAGGTAACTAGTTATCCTGGCTGGATCCTCCGGTGAGTAAAGTGGAGTAACATAACAGCCACGCGTGGGTAAACACAGCAGTGAGGCAAAGAGAGTGAAAAGTGTAAAAGTTCCTACTTTCTCTTTCTTTCCCCGAGAAATTCAATACTTTCTTTTTCCTTCGGTTTTGCCTTTGCTTTGGTTACCTTACACTTTACTCTGCGTTTTCCCATCGCACCTAACGTAACTAAAGCGAGTGTATGCACTGCAGGACTAGGAGCTAGCGCCATGTTATTTGTTGAGCAGGAAACCGAAGAAAATACATAAAACTCCTACATACATACAACTACCACGGCCATGGTATTTTACACACTACTGTATATACTAATATATTCTAGCGTAACGTGTAAATGGGCAAAGCCTAGAAAAATACTTGAGCTAAGTAACAGACACGTCTTAATTTAATTTTGTGTAAGTGTGCATGCAACTATTTAGCCTTGACACGTAGAATAATTTTATTTAATTTGGCGAAAGAAAAATTAATGTTTACAGCAGCAAAGGACAGGACAGGACATATCCCATCTGGGAAAAGGAGATTGCTTAGGAAGTCAATACAGGGTAAAATTTAGAACAAATTGTTATACAGATCTAGTTTGGTCTAGTTTATGCATTCTACTTCTATTCACAATTCACAAGAAGGAAAAGAGGAAGATAAAGGTTCCCATTAATTTGCTTTGTTAAAATATGCATGTAGAAATGTAGATACTATTTATAAGAGAGATTCGTATAAAACACTGAAATATTTGTATATAGAGATATGAAGGGGGACATACATTTTCTCTGTGACTCTGTGTGATTGTATCTTTTAGTGCTTCATCTTTATTTCCGTCTTCATTTCCTTTGTGAAGATGCAATAATAATTTGTTACGGAGAGCTTCACCACTAGGACTACTATTTGTAATATCACATTTACAACCAAGCTCACAATCAAGAGGGAGATTGAGTAGCCGAAGGCGAGCCTTGGCCCTCACCAGAGTAGTTGTAGTCCCTTCTGGTTCTGGTTCGAATTCTAAAGGCTCCTGTTTAATATTATTTATAGAAGCAAACTTAATTGAACTAGGAGACAGTCTGCACTTGTTTCCCTTCTCTTGTTCACTCTGAGGAACACCTTTGACGCTGACTCCTTCCGCAAGAGTGATTTTCCCTCGATTGCTCCGATAATTATTGCTGCCCTGTTCACTTTCGTTATTCCATAAAGTTCGACTATGGTTGTGAGCTGTTATAATGCTCAGAGATTTGGCAGCAGCTATTTTCGTATTCGAGAGGAATGTTGACGTCGTGCTGGACGAGGAGGATGAGCTGCTCACCCAGTAGCTCCAAATTTGCACGTGTCCATTTGACATCCCCGAAAGCTCTGTAGCCATTGCAAATTAGTGGGTTGTGGAATTCCACAATAAATAGATCTGATAATCTGATCTGATCTTCAAACTTCACATAATATATTTCTCTAGAATAAAGCAATTGTCAATTTTTGTTTACTGTATGTATATAACTTTATACTCCTATAAATCAAAAGTCCAACTTGATTTACTCGTATAAAGTAAAGTAGTCAGTCACCAGACTAAAACCAAACCACACCACAAACAACCGCAGCTGAAGAACACACCACACCACACTTTTGCCGGAGAAATAGACTGCGTAATTCTATTACTTACAGTACAATAGCTACTACATATAAACTTACACAAGTATATACTAATACATATCAGTTGAAATAGTATTTGCACAAAACAGAACAGGGGCAACAGGAAGAATTGCACTTTTTGCCTCACAGACAGACATAGACACTCTAATGATCACACGATAGAATCAACAGACAGAATTATAAGTCAAGTCGAGTCAATCCACTAAATAGCTCCATGGTTTTCCTACAGCTAACTATAACTTACTGAAGGGAAACCAAACAAGAAACACGATTGAAAGAGTGAATGCAAAAACGGTACAGTTATAGGTACATATATAGCATAAGGTTACTATATACGTTACGTATTATGTACTTAGCAGTAGAAGTAAAGTAAGTAAGCAGAAATGTTGAATTGTAGAATGTAAGTCAATAAATAGAGATACGAAGTGGATGTGTACTATTTAGAATCTTATCACAGTAGTATAGCCATAGCCTTTCTCTCTGTGTGATTCTGAACAAGAAAATCCTCTCGCAATGGCAATAGCAAAGTAATGCACAGCTTTACTTTACATTAGGTTATTACATTACATGACGATCACCATCCCATTACGTTACGTTACATCACATTACTTGACTACCATCCTTCAAGGAAATCCTTGGACTCCTATAAATGAGCATACGTCGTTCCTACGTATCTGTATGTACGTAATAACATATACTTCTCCTCTCCTATACTGTATTTTCTACAAAACAACTGCAGCAGCACACATTCCAAGTCTAAAGGATAGAATAACACCAGAGTACACTAAATACACTATAAAGATTCTAATACGCAGTAAACCGAAAAACACTTTTGCACTGTTATTTTCCCCATGCTATCTTCCATTACATAACATTGTCATTTCTTTCCCTTCCTCGCTGCTTTTGATGTAATAGTAGAAAACAACAGTCAGTCTGCTTACTTATACTTACAGACTGTACAAGTACAGATAGAGATTCAAGTAAAGCCAAGAGGCAATCCAAATAAGCGCTGAGTGATGGCTATGGCTGTGCAATGAAATGGTGTTGTGGAGGGAGCATTAGCAAGGGAATGACTCAAAATCCGGGTAATTTTCTCATAATAGTCGAACCATTCACTTAACAATGTGCTCTACTGTTCAATCCACACACTACACTACACATAAACAATATCAGAATCACTATACAGCCACAGTTCTCTGTTTTAACTATACAAATTTCCTTCAACAAGAGAAAACTCTAAAAACTTGGAAAAAGTATTGCGAAATATGTGTACATACAATGTCATACCATCTTCTTTATCACATTATATCATCAAAAGATAAAATACTTGTACTACTAGCCAGCTAGCATATGTAATATCAGTACTAGTGTACCAGTATCAACATCAGCAAAAATATAACTACCTACATGTATGTATAAGTAAGTCGTAGGTTGTGTTGTGTTATGATGTAATCTTATGTATAGAGAATAGACACTCAATTTTTACAGTTCCAAACCACCTTCTTCCCCATGCTTGCTTAATATATAGGTTGTCTGGTTTGGCTTGGTTTGGTTCTGGTCTGGTCTGCCTTCACCTTGTATTTGTATTTATGTTTAGCTTCGCTATTGCTATTGCTATTGTTTCACTTTTATGCAGATACGCATACTATCTGTACACATACTAATATTGTAGAAAGATGTAAATCAGCAAGGCACATGTTTTTGTATAAGTAGCTATTACTTTGATGTAGAATCGTAGAAGGATGGAAATCAATTCTATTCTTTTGGAAAAAGTCTCCTCTTCTTCTCTAATGTTATAAGTACAATATTTGTTTAATCACGAAAGTCTCAAGTACCTGTAGTTATCTTAGGGAAACAAATACAAGGTAACTCACACATAAGGTACGTAAATATCAGCACAAACTAAATTATTACTTGTATGTACACTAAGTACATATCAAAAACTCTCACATAACTTACAGTCTCAACTCAACACAATTGAATTGTGTATTTATATAAGTGGAAATGGGAATATTGTAGCCAAAGCCAAGCTAACACTCCTTTAGTTTGACTTTTGTGTTCTGTCCACACTACACGGTCATAGTCAAGTAAATTCACTCAAAACAAAACAAACCAAACCAGCACACTATCACTATCCACAGATATTTCTGTGTTGTAATTGTATATGTACACAAGCAAGCAATCTAGGCGTCTATCAGTATCAGCTTATGCATAGGAACGGCGTTTCCTTGATTCACCTCACCTCACTGTTTTGTATTGTAGTGTATTATAAGTATACTTTTGTTTATGTTTATGGAAGTTGTTTATAAACTTTAATATATTGTTCTATGATGTATGTAGGCACAATAATATTATATAGGTAGTATGTACAGTAGAGAGACACAGCAGAAAAAGACTGCGTGCTAGTCTCCTGCATGTAATCTAATGTGCAGTCAAAGTCAGAATAAGAGTTTGGGTAGTTGTAGTTGTGTGAGAGGCATGCCATGCCATGGCTTTGGCTTCGTATCGCCTCGTCAGTCAAGTCTAGTCGTCACGTCACACTCAGCCTTTCCTTTCAATTCACCAACCAAACTAACATAACCGTAGTAAACTAATATAAACATGTGGTACATACTTTGTAGCAAAGTTAAGTACTTTATGTATATATCCTCCTATGTAATATCTATCTATACATACTATTACAGATTATATAGCACAACTATCCCTATCACTATCTTTCTACTTGTACTCTCTGTTCTGTCTCTGTATGTATATTTTCCAATGAATCTTGAGCATAACACTTTATGTATTACTATTACTATTACACAGCACAATAGTTGATTTTACCATGTATATAAGTGTCCTATGGCCTCGTGTCTGTAAATATAATAGTTCCTTCAGTTCAGTTCAGTTTAATTCAGCGAAAAGTAAAATAAAGTTTCCTACAGGACAGATACTTCATTTTATCGCTCCTAAATACTTTTTACTAAACTTCACTCCTAAGTCTTAAGAATAAGGATAGGACTAGGGCACTAATAATATTATCAAAATTGTGCAGATATTTTTCTTCAGAAGATCCTTTTAGCTTTGGCTTTATCTCTCTTCCTTAAATTGTGTGTATATGTACGTGGAGAGTGAAGAGAGAGAATAAAATGAATAATCGTCATGTACCTAAAAGTCCTTTAGGTTGCATTTACCATTTACATTACACTATACACAAAGATAAAATTCTGCGTGCCTTTGATTGTGAGAAAAAGTAAATAAGTCCACGGGGCAGGAGGAAGACTGACAAGAGAAGACGAAAGGAGTGCAGGACAGGAGACAAGGCAGTCAAGACTATAACCTAATGCGAATTACAAGTACGTAGAAGACTACAAGACTAACCAGGGGAAAGGAAAGGCCGTTTCGATCTTCACATTCAATTCAATTCAGCATTCAACTCAACAGCAATGAAAATGAACAGAACACAGCTGAAGATTGATAATGCCTATGTATTCTCATTGTGAGGAATATTCTATCGCATCCTATCAACATTCTCCTTTCGCTTTGCATATTTTATGTACTACTTACATACACTAACTCCAACTTCCCAACCTATAACTCACTCCTCCTATAAAGTATAATATGTAGAAACCTACTAGTGTTAAATTGCTAATGGAAAATGCTTATACATTGCAGAATCCTCATTCTTAATGCATATTTTGTATACCTACTTATGTAAAACGCTCACCAGTACAGTAAGGCACAGAAAAATATTGTTTGCATGTAATTTTTCCTTGTCAGACTTTTCAAGTATCTTATGAAAGTACTTTTATTGTTATGTTATATTGGTACCTTCTAAGGATGTTGATCATGTTTTATCAGCTCAGCACTATTGTTTTTATTGTTCAGCCAACAGATTTCATTGAATTGAATTACGTGCTTGCATTGCATTGCTGTTTGCAGTCTGTGGTTTGGCTTGGCTATGTTACATTATGTTCCGAATAAAATAGCAACTAGCAAAAGGAATGGCAGTAAATCTTGTAAGAGTAACACAGCTCAATGAAATCGCAATGAACTGTCCTGTTCTGTTAGACTTAGAGGCTGTGGTGTAACTAACGATAAGTAAGTTACTCTAAAGTACTTAAATGTGATGCAAGTAGCTAATGAAATGGAAAGACTATATAAATACATGCATTATAGTTGGGATTCAATGCATGAATGAGTACAAGTCAAGTAAGTGAGAGAGTTTAAGATACAATTTCCTTCCGATAGTTTTCTTTTTAGTTATCAATGCAATGCACACGTTAATTTTAACATTAGCAAGAGCCAAGATGAAAAGGGAAGAGAAAAAGACAACATGTAAAGATATCTATGTAACTATGTAACTTACCTAAGGATGAGTATACTTTTCTACTTAGCTACTGCTATGTAATGCAATACTATAATGTACAATAGAATGCTGGAGATACAATGAGAATACTGTGCAATGCAGTATCATGTTGTATGTAACTTGTGTATAAAATAGCACACAGGAAAATAATACGTACATTTACATAGGAAGCAATTCTCAACGTTATGTTAGGTAGAAAGTAATGTGTATAGCAATAGCACAGCTGACATAACGTAGTATGCCATGCCACACTTAACTCTCAGTCACTCAGCTAAAGTGAACCTATCTATTCGTATACATTGTAAAAAAGGTCAACAATCTGGCTAAAACTGAATCTACCTAACATAACATAAGCGCAGAGTAGAATGCCTTCCTAACACACCATAACTACACCTAAAATATAACTTACAACACTTAAACTTCCTTTCTTTACACGTTTTGTACTTGCTAATGCAATGTACGTAGCACTTCACACTAGAATGAAGTACTTCTGTATAGAAATGAAAATTAGATCATATTTCTACATTCAACAGAAGCAAATCCTTCATACAATAATAATTAAAATTATATGTACGTAATAATTAGATACATGTACAATGTACATTTACCTTTTTATAATTAGATAAATGCAGAATCCGAAAAAAGCAGAAAAACCTACAAATATATAGTAGAATGTATTACATACTTACTAGTAGGCCATCATCATCATTAAGTGAGTGAAAAAGTATATATTGATTGCTTGAAGGAAGAAAACAAATTCAAGGATTCTATCACACTAAATACTTTTACATGGACATGCTTACGCAAAGAAATATGCAAAGTTTGTAAGTAAATGAGTTTAATTACTCCACACAATGTGAACATTTCTTTAAAGAATCCAATAACATTGTGTAGTCGTAGTATATTGATATAAATTCACATACATTAAACTTTAAGCTATTACGTGTAGGCATGTAGATAGTAGATACGCACTAGATAAACAATGTATCGCTGATGTGATGTGATGTGATGTGATATGGTACGGTAAATCAATGCAATTTATATGTATTCATTACATAAAAGTACTTATGTACTACCTACAACTTTAAAGATTGCACAGGTACTTACTACTTTACTTTACGTTAGTGCAGATCGCATGTATGTACAAAGTTTACAGCTTATAAAATGGAAATGAGCCGCAAAGTAGCTTTGAGTACCGAGCAACAGAGTGAAGGTAACTATTTATTGTGAGAAGGAAGCCTTTACTTATGCTTTTCATTTTACATACGTATCTCTTGACTTGAACAGAAGGACAACAAGAAGACAAGGCGGCAAAGGAACCATACATGACGAATATTATTGAATATATTATTATCTATCGTAAGTTGTAAGTAAGTACATACTTGTATGTGGGATTGTTCAGGTAGGATATAATTTTGATATCGTAAATACTATACTTACAATTTATAAGCATCAGGGTACATTATGCAATCTTACGTACGTATTTCTAATGCTTTCTTGCTCCTACGTAATACTAATGTGTTGCTGCAATCTGCAACGTATTTAATAATCGTATATATAGTAAGTAATAATGTTCAAAGGATTTATGTGGTACGTTACGTACCATTTTGCTTTCGTCACTGTCAAACAACCTACTACATACTTATGTACAAGTATTTACCTTCATTTCACTTATTTTAAGCTAAAGTAAATAGCAAATGTAGTGTAAATACATCGTACAGTACAGTATTTGTTAGAAATACAATACTCCAACGATTAATTGCATGGGGGATACGGATATGTAGTGATATATTGATTATCCAACCCAAAATTAAGTACCTGCTACTATTATGCTTTGATTATTTTGTGGCATAGGTACTGATTCCTTCATTTTGCTGTCTCCTACCTTTAAAACTTGCAACTTGCAAATTATCTCCCTACATAAGTAAATTGAGTCACATTCAGTAGTTTCAGTCAAGCCAGCTTCTGATTTGCTTCCTACTGCTCTCTGTATTGTGTTCTTTGTAATATATAATGAAATGCAAATGCAAATGCAGTCTCGGCTGTGGCTGTCCTGTCGCTAGCTACGTAGGTATAATAATGTGACTTTCTAATGTAAGCAATCCAGTGCAGTGCAACGCAAGATTGGATCTCTATTCTTTAGGGATGTAATTCGATGTGATGTGATGCAATGGAATAATGCGTAGCCAAGTATACTGTACTTACTACTTACATTACCAAACTATCATCGGTATGTAATGTGGTACATGGTACATAACATAAAATGCTATGACTATGGCTATACATACATTGTAAAAGTTAATGCAATAAGAGATAGCAATGCACAGCAGAGTTCTTTACGTACCATTACTACATAACGTTACGCTTAAGCTGTGTAAAGGCATTTGTATACGTAAAGGGTAAAGTAAAGTAAAGGTAGTTGCTTTGGTTGGATTGGATTAATGGATATACTTACTGTAGTTACTCACTAGAGGTAGGGTTGCTAACTTTGCTTAGCTTGCCTTTTGCCTTGCTTTGCTTGGCGTGTCTGTATTATGATGAAATGAACTGCAGGGGAACGAACCCTAAAAGTCCTCACCTTCTTTTTCATCATTGTACACATAGGAGCGTATCTCTCGAACAAAACACAACACCAATACATTTCTACTTACACATTTACAATCCACATCCACCACATCCAGCTCAATTCAAAATCTAACCAAAACCAAAGCTGGCTTATTCTATTGCCACTCCACATCCAAACACACTCTTTTAATCTAACCAGCCAAACCAAGTTATTCAGTTAACACATCAACATCAACTCTCATCTGAAGTGATTCAAAGTGAGCATTTACAAGAGTGCTTATACTGTAATGATTTATCTGACATACATATGTTCACATATAAATAGGTATGAGAGAAATAAGCTGCTTTACATTGCGACATTTTATTCAGCTTGCATAAATATTTGTATCGCTTGATTCCTAAAAAGCATTTTGCCGTACAGTTACAGGTTACAGATATGTTTTGGGGAAACAACCTGATGCTTTTTAAAATGATACCTAAAGATACATACTTCTCTTTGAACTAATATTGGCCAATATGCTACATAACAAAATTATGTAATGAGGATTATTATTGCCTTTCCTACGATTAAGTTCTTTCACTTAACTTAGACACATTAGTAAAACATCTAACATTTGATTGAATATAAAGCTACATAGTTCTACGATTGTTTCCATTGCTTTGCTATACTTTTTATTAGATTTAAAGGACATGCAACGGTAAAACCCTTGTGACTATACTGTTTACTCGCTCGTTCATCCAAAGGAACTACTGAGGCTTGCCACTCATAAATTAGCGGAAACAGAAATAAAATATGATCTATGGCACAGATAGCATTTTATAATTGCTACCTCACTATTACATATCTATAGATTTATTTTATCTTCGTGTATATAGTTAATAATGTAGAGTAATTTCGCCTTCATCAATCCGGTAAGCTTTGAATGCTGCCTGGCTGACAAACCAAGAATAATAAATACTATATGTAGTAGCGTTACTAAAATTATTTTCATCTACAAATTCTGTTCCTTAAGGTACCAATCCATATATTTACTGATGCAGTACCCATTAACCGAGTTTAAAAAGCCAGTTTGTTAAAGATTGCTAATTAGATACATATTTGGTAGTAGACTGTGTAAAATGTATGTAATACTGTACCTACCTACTACGCACCTCTTTATATGTCCATTCCATACTATAAATTAATCTTAAAACTCTTCCTGTATTTCATTTCATAGCGGCAACTGACGAGTGAGTAACAATAATTGTGATTAAGATACCTACATCTGTACAAAGGTAACAAAACGCATTCTCTTTAGATGTTGATTGAAATAAATGCTTAATTCTGTTACTTTCAACTTGCTTGCCTACTTCTACTATATGTCAATTCAATCATAAATTCTCGTTTCTGGATTGGTTTGGTAATAAATACATATCTATTGGATTTTGCTGTGTTCCTTTCCCTTTGTCATTCGATTATATTATAGTACCAATGAAATTTGCTCACGAGCACTCAGCTCAACTTTATAGTATACGCTAATTCTGAATTAACATAATAGAGCGAAAGAGAGAGGAGTTTGTGAAAGGATTGATTGCACAAAGATAACGAGCGTTAGCTACATAGAGTAAATACAATTCTACTGACAATGAGAGTATACGGTCATCTCAGCACAGAAAATATATATTGTATCCTATGAATATTTATTGCCAGGGTGTTTTCACAACAGTAAGCTGCACAATTACAAAATATTTTTTCGACTACCAACTACTGGGTACAATTGAGAATTGAGAGTTTACATGGATAGTGTAAAACAGATTACAAATAAGATAACATTGTAATTACTACATACAAAGTAGGGGAGGACGAGCAGTCAGCAGTGGTCCTTGGAAAAAAGATTCAATACCATTTGATCGAATCTGTTGATATCATTACACAGTAATGGAGGACACTGATCGCCACCTCTCTTGTACAGAATCAAGTAATTATCTGATCTGACACATCTGACTGACTTTTACTCGCAAATATTTTAATTAGTTAATATTCGTTACGTAATTACCAATCTTTTTATGTTTTTATGTTATAATTAGCCTTTAAAGGCATTGATGGTCTAATTAATCCCACTTCAACCGAATGTGAACTTTTCACCGAAAACTGAAAGAGAAAGTTTTCCTTTCTCCGAGTGGGATATACGGGAATAATAAGTCAATCCAGAACTAAACCATATTTTTGCGACACGATATTACCAGCAAATTAATATGATCTAATTATAATGTTATATCAAGTGCAAATATTGTAATGTGGAAAATCTTTTGCTGGGCACTTAATTTTGAATTTGAACAGAATATTAAAAAGAAATAAAATATAGTTCACCTAAACAATCTACCTATTATGTACTTAGCACTACTCAGAAAAATACATTACACTTTACATCTGCTCAGAAAGGACAAAATGCGATTTTTGAATGCTCTCTTTAAAAACTGGACTGGACTGCATAACACCCAACAAAAGCCATGCAATTCTATTGTGCAAAAATATAACAATAATATTGTGTACCCATTCATAAGAGTAAGAGTGCATTTTAAATTGACGTCTGTATATTTATGTCTGTACAAGGTAACTAGTGTAGTGACCTGCTTACTCTAGCATCTAACCTCTCTTCCAAGATCAAATCAATTCAACCTCTCCCTTCTTGACAGAAGAGAAGAAAGTCGACTTGACTTGACTTGGCATGGCTGTCGTCACGCAAAAGCATTGTATCACCGTACCTAACGCAATTCAAATACTACACTACAAAATACAAACACAATTTACCAATATCTTAACCCAGTAACTAATTTGCTTGTATTGTTTTCGATATTGTTGGCTATTTTGCATTGTATGTACTATACAGGTACCGAATTGCATCAGCATGCTGATTACAATAACAAAAGGGAAACTATGTACCTAAATATATAAGGTACTGACTAAATACACATCTACATGCAAGCATAAAATAGAAAAGATGCCATTACTAAATATTCTGTAGACTTTAGATTGTAGTGCCTTTACACGGATGTTAACTGTTAACTGTTAACACTAACTCCAAAACGAATGAAGGATCCTTTAGAATAATACTACACTACATACACTACATCATATCATAAACATAGACACACTAGAAAACCAGCCCACACATTCTCCCTAGTGATTTAGCTGTGAAAACAAGAACCATGAATAAAATATGGGATGAGGAACACCTCTTATGTCGAAATCCAATGCAATATGTAAAATGAAATGCATTCAGCCTAGACTTCTACTATATTATAATGAATTTGTGATACCTCGCCATTCATGTATGTACACAATGTACAATGTATGATTTTAAGTATTTCAGAAGAATAGAGTGCGTTTAGCTTTGCATTGTAAGTACTACTATATATTTCTGCTACGCGACACGGCATTAAGTGTGTAAAAACTTAATGCTATCTGCTATCCCATTGCAATTGCATTGACGACTTAACAATAACAAACTCTTTCATTTTATTGCAAAGGAAAAGTAAATTCTGCAGATGCTGATATGATGGTGTTACGCTGACTTTGTTATTAAAGAAGGGAGAGGAAAGGGTAGGACATTGTTTCGTAGTACTGCCGTGGTGTGGCGAAATATTAAAGACTTCCAAATAGGTGAGGTGTCACGAAGTCAAGCATTAACTAACGTTATTACTATCATCAACTTGACAGCTTGCTAGGAATTATGATAAGTAAAGAGGTACGTTTATACGCTTACACCCAATCTTTGCTTTATTCCTTTTGTATTACCATTCATTACAATATGTACTCAAAGTATTCATTATGGATGGATGTATGTGACTATGAAAATCTTTCATGCATTTTTAATAACAGTTTTGCTTGATGAAATCAGTTTGGTAAAAGTGACAACTGAAAACAAATTGATGT
>JAQFYC010005831.1:0-13483 GCA_034694165.1 Tomocerus mixtus | reverse complement strand
TGCATTGTACAAGTCTATTATTTTAGAAGATTTGCATATGATTTCTAAATGATAAATAATCTACCAAGACTTTGTACCGGTACCGTTAAATGCACTTAATCAAAATAATAGACTGTAAATTCCTAACTTGGAAAAAAATCTGAGAGAAAGTTTTTTAGGGAGTTGAAGCGGAAACTGAAAGAGAAGTGAATTATTTAGGTTCATTGTGCTTTTAATGCATAAGTTTTACTTGGAAAGATTCACACCCATTAATAATACAGGTACAGAAGGAAATTTTGCGGGCTTAAAAGATTACTTGCATACGACAACATAAAACAGTTCATGTGATATTTAGTAAAATAAAGTGGCAGTGAATGTACCTGAAATGTTCCTCCCAAAATTCATTGAACCAGGGATTAACTTTGTTCCGCTCTAAAGTCAAGCTTGTGAAATATTCGTCAAATCCTCGGATTTTTCTAACCAACGGTTGGATTGCAATAGCTCCTTCCAAAATGTCTTCCTGACCCTGAAAGGAGTAAGAACGTAGGAAATTGTTAGAGAGAAAAAACTTGGGTTAATCACTTCACATTGTTTTTACTACCGACAGAGAAAGTTCATTCTTTCTTACCTTCTTTCTTTGAGAGTATTAACGTAACTTGTCTTGTCCCACTAACCCTACCTACTACTTTGCTATGATATTACCTACCAATTTCATTTACTCAGCTCGGTATTTTATCAAAGAGGCCAAGTTCACCATAACTAAAAGTTCATTCATGCAATTGAATCTGTAGTCCAATCCAGTCCATACATATAAAATAAACTATAAACTGTGTATAGTATAGTTTTACAAAACAATCTTTATTGGCCTATAGTACTAATATAGTAATATATGTGGTACTTTCTCATTTAGTATATAGTATTAGGGATTTGCTCTGGTTTACTTTATAGTACGTGTCTCCTTGATGGAATTCTTTAGTGCTTTCACTCTCCTGCCTTTCTCTATGCAGTTGGCATTGGAAGTTCAGTTGTCTGGACACGATTCACGTATTTGACATGATTCGCCCATAAATCTAACTTACTATGTTCACACTGCACTAGTTCTAAGAAATGAAAAGAGATCCAGAGCAAAGGAGGGAGATACTTGAGAGAAATTGTATAGGACACTCAGGCTCTAGCTAAGTACCTACACTTGGTCATTTCAAGAACTTCACGAGAAACTAAGCAAATATACGTACTGCATACTAGGCTGAGAAAATTTGGAAAATAATTTCCTGGAGCTCGCTTTGCTAACAATAATCGTTTGTGTAAACGGTAGGCTCTTAAGTTTATACTCTACCCTCTGTAATCGGACACACTTGTATCTATTTTTCTATTGTATACATTACCTAAACAGTTTATCTTTATTACCTAACAAAAAGTTGAAGCTAAAGTTACGCTTTCTTCATGGGAGAAATATTGAAAGAGTAGCAAAGAATATTTGTTCCCTTTCGATTATTTAGCTCATATGTCCAAGGTAAATAATACATCTTATTTCTTCCTTCTTCTCTAGATTTTCAGGCTCAAGACGAGTTACAGTTACATTGTACAATACTTTCACTTCAACGAGCTTACCCACTTTTATCTTATCACATTAGGCGAATTACCCATCGTAATAGAATCACTACAGGTTTTATATGGCTAAACTAAAGGGAAAGTAGTGAAAGTAAAACTACTATAATTTCAACTTTGTAAAGCAAGATAATACTCAGCACACTATTATTAACTAAGTTAGTCCTCCACCAAATTCAATAGAATATGCAATCACCAGGGGATAGTTTAGTAAAAGGTATAGTAACTATATATATTCTACGCATCAAACAAGTGGCATAAAAGGATTTTCTACTTTCTCCAGCAAGGCGAATAATATAATCGGCTTACTTCACGTCAGTCACAGACTGCAAGAATGGTCACACAAATAAAATAGTATCCTACTTGTACAATAACAGCAGAACATCATTCAAATGAAACCCTTTCATTTTATCCATCTAGCCCAAGTAGCCCAACGCTTACTAATTGTACTTTTCTATTTATCGACCATACGTTCATTTATTTCTCTTTTATTTCGATGTACGTAAACATTTCTGTTCTAAAAATGCCCATATAGGAATCTCCTACTATATACTGTACAAACCCAATTTGCAAAAGAAACGTGCACTAGGAAAAATATACGACATACCTCAAATAGTACAGGGTGTGCTATAAAAAGTTGTTTTGCACTGTGCATAGAAACTAAAAGCTCTAGTGGAAAGTACACAGATACCTTCACCGTACATTTTGTACATGGTTAATGTTGAATCTTGCATAACAGTAGAATTGTCTCTTTTTCCGATGAGATTGTCAGCAAAGTTATTATAAGCAAAGGAAAGCTTATATACTAAACCTAAAGTTTCTATACACACTTCGAACATATTTTAACCTTTCTGCAACTTTCACTGCAATCAATAAATGGTGGCTTATCTTCATTAAATAATGAACGAATCCAACTTTTTCTGCTCACAAAAATCTACTTCATAAAGGACGAAAAACTAAAATATTTCCAAAATAAAAATGTTAATGCCAATCAATTTTGATGGTTTAAATACATTTTTCGCAAATAAACAACTTGCCTATGAAATGCTAATATCAGAAAAGAGAAAACGCAGCTGACACTAAATTTGATTCTCGCTGTATAAATAAACTACTTATGTACATACCATAGATGTATACACAGCACACATCTATTATTTCCATGTACGATATTATGTATTATTCCACTTTCAATGTGTGTATTTAGCAAGGTAAACAAAGGAACCACAGAACAGGCCCTGAAGGCTATAGTACAATGCAATGCAATGTACACGCCTACATGGCTTAGCTTGACTTGACTTTATAGTACAATACCTAACTACTAAATTCGTGGTAATAAATTGCTTTTACCCACATACGTACATAAATACGTAAATTAGATACTGCGTATATGCCATGTCATCCTTGTCTTCTGTCTTGCCATTGTCTGTTCTACGGACCGGAGGGTTTCACTGAAGAATACATAATAAAGCGCATACCCTCATTGCCATTTTTTGCAAATAGTGATTCATCTGCTGTTAGAAATGAAATCTATGCTACTCTGTCACTATTCTGTCACATTTCTATGTACTCTCATCCATCATAGTTTTATTATCAGTTCACCAACACCATTCTCTTGTGTGAGTGAGTATGAAGTATGAGCATGAAGCAAACTTATAAAAAATGCATTCGCAAAGATGGCTGTCAGTTAAAATTACACTACAGTGGGAGTTAAGCGTATGAAGGTGTTGGAGCATACCGTTACCACTGATTCTCGACTACTCCATCCGTCCGTGCCGATCCAAACATATTGAGATCCAACTCCAAGTCGCCTTGCTGCTTGCATCACCATAACCGTATACTCCTTCTCCAGTATCAATATTATAACTGCGTGGAAAATAGTTTTTATCAGTTAAATGTTAAATAATACAGTGTTCGTAAAATATTTGACATCGATGACTTTTCTTTTGCTTTCTCCGCGTATATATGTACAGTAAGGTTCAGAAACATGGAAGCATTATAGAAATACACGGAGAAAGTTCAAAAAATTTTATTGCATATTTTTTTGTTTCATTTTATTGCATATTTTTTCGTTTCAGACAATGTGGAATCGATTGAGAGGGTGTTATTTTTTGGTGGGTGGGGTCCCAGGAAAGGAGGGGGGATACCCCACCCACCAAAAAATAGCACCCTCTCAATCGACTCCAAAATGTCTGAAACGAAAAAATATGCAATAAAAGTTTTTGAACTTTCTCCATGTATTTCTATAATGCTTCCATATTTCTGAACCTTACTGTATTTGCATGTTATAACTCTGTGCTATGATATTTCTTTAATTTCTTAAAACAATTGAAGACAGGAAAATTGCTGACCATGTTTTTAATGTTTTAAGTTTCTCGTTCAATTTCATTGGATTTATCAAAAGAATGACAATGTAATTTGATAACTATTTTTACCCATATTTAATAGAAAATACTACATAAAAATGTTTATCAAACCTAATGATGAAATACTACGGAAAAATTATATTTCGTCACATATTAATTAGCGGCAGCAAATAAAAATAGGCTTCACTTTAGATTTCTTCTTAAATATGCATTCTATTTTATATTCCAGAAACATGTAAAACATTCTCATTTCAGTTTCACTACAACTCGTTGTAATTCTATGTTAACATGACTGCATTTCAGAAACGATAGCAGTGCAGTCTATGAATAAGTATATCTATCTCAGATTGCACTTATTTATGAAAAATTCCGAATTTTTGCTAGAAAAGAAATAGTAGCTAGTGTAGTCTACTGTTCGATTTGTATGCAAAATAAGAAGTAAGATAAGGAAACAACGCAACGTATTTTGGCAAGGCAGCGTACCTCGAATGTCTGGTTTGTTAGAAATGGTGCGTATAATTTGCTCGTAATCAGTAGCTTTGAATTGGTCTCTGATGACTCTCTGGGGAGCTGTAAAGCAAATTGTGTCGTTGGCAGCAAAGTCTTTTAACGTCTCGTAGCAATGAACGCCGTATTCGGAATCCGAGTAGATCACTGCAACGTACGTCCAGTTGAAATATCTATGAAATAAGAGATTCTTTAGTTTAGAACTTCAGTCAAGGTTTTCGTTCTAGCACCTACTCATTTCTCACTCTATCAATGCCAGGAAACCAGACGGCTTATCGCCAGACTAAAGAAATTCATAGTGATGTGGCCTGTCTAAGACATATAAAAGGTTGTTATAGCCATCCCAATCCACTTTATACTTCCCAATTCTCTACATCAACACAACTTCATTCGTTAATGAGTAATTACTATGTAATACTGAAGTGTAATAAAACTTAGCAGTAAATTAAGAGCATAAGTATTCATAGGTAGGCATACTGAGATTATACTTGTACGTATCTTTGCAATAATAATCATTAATTTGTGTAGTGCATATGTACCATATATGTAGAACAATATTATTTTGTAGAAAAGATTTAAGGTACCACAATGTAAGTACTGTACCATATATCAGAGACCATCTACGCAGGTTACATCTTTTGATACATAGAAAGGTAGCTAATAATTCTCATAAGGGCAACATTATGGTTCCTTTAATTGGCAACCCGAGGTTTTGCAATCATGTTCTTGACAAAATAGTGAAAGTGCAATTTATGTAAAATAAGAGAAGAGCAATATTGCATAGAAATGAGTATGTACATACAAGCAGAAGGTAAAAGTGTCTAATATTTAGTTGTAGAAATAATTGGGGGCAGTGTATATGGGAAGAGTGCAATTTGCAATGTAATATAATTAGATGTATTTGGTTACCATCTCCAGAGTACGCCCCTTACTACGCATTATAGTGATAATATAAAGCTATGAACATTCGTTTACATGTTTTGAAGGTACCTTATTATTACATTGCCCTTAGTTTACATCACATTCTAAACAATTTTGTAATTTTTGCTGCAGGTGACGTGACATAAAAAGCTACAAACGTGTATAGATAGTTTTACCGATATAGCAAAGTGTACATATTGACGTTTGTATTCGATTATATATACATAATATTGCAAACACAGTGTTGTAAAAAAGTATCAAAGACTACAACTTAAGTTTATAATACCTTAAAATATCCAAAATGGCATGTGCCTGGTTCACATCACTAGGTACAGTTCTGAAGAAATAAGGAAATCTTTCTCTGTTGCTCAGTTGGGGAGAAGTAGACATGTAACTGATTTGAGGTACTTGGAAAAGACGTAACAAAGTGGCAACCTGAAAAACATGACACAGATTTTATTCAAACTAATCATATGAATATAGTATTATGTATTATGTATGCTGAAGACTAATAAATGCAAACTTGTAGACATATGCATCATTACAAAAGGCTGAGCTGAGCAGCCCTTTGCTCATACGAAGCCGTATAAATCGTAGAGATTTGAAATTAAATTTTTCTCTTGAACCAAATTAGGTAAGTAAATTAGTTCCTCCATTTTCACGTTTCCGTCAGCTACTTACGATTACTTTGGAGAAAAATGCCTCTTATATTGGCATGCATGCAAAAATATGATTACATAAGTATTGTAATACATGACTACTTTTCGCATCTCAAGGGCTATTAATATGGAATACGAGGAAATGCTACAAGAAGCTATATTAACTAAAACTTTCTAGATAAACTTTATTATACAATGTAGTACACATGTAGTTAATGTAGTTATGTAAATATAAAGTATTTAACTATACTACTAACTAATAATTCTCAGATTAATTAAAACAAATCTGAGAAATCATGAATATATGCATATACTATGCACTTATTATATGTATCAAATTATTATTACCATACTTAACTACTACAAGTAGTATATTATGCCCAAGAAATACAAATAACTACTAGGTATTTTTGTTCCATTTCTCGATTTTGTCATTGAACTAGTTTTGGATACTAAGAAACCTTTAAACAAACATGAACTTTCCGAATTCCTCTACAACAGTACGTACGTTATGTAGTAATATTTTTAATTAAATATATGTAGTACTTAACTAATTATACACAGGTGAATAAAATTATACCTGGATTGAGACGGAAGATGATTGGCCACCAATAACACCAACTATCTTGTCAAATTTACCATCCTTGTATTTGGCAGGAGATCCATCCCGACATTGAAACTCCGTCTCATGGTGTTCATTGTAGTGAGCTATAAAACCTGCAATATAAATAGATTAATTATTACAAACTACTGCAACTAATTTGTTTGTATTTATATTGTACACGAAAAGTGAAGACCCAATAAGTATACGCAATCCCATATATACCGATTAACTGTACTTATCAAATCATGTATTGCAAAAATGTGTGATCTGCGATATCTATACACATTAGTATCAAAAAGAGATCCTTAATTACGTGAAAGCACTAGCGTACATCATTAAAAGCTTTATATAGATAGATCATAATCGTGCCTATATACATACTTTGTTTCTCTAGTAATAATCATATTTCATATTTCCCAAAAGGTTAAGAATTGGACCAGATAGCCTCTCTAGGGTTCTATAAATTAAGCTATGATATTTATTACAGACTATAAATTACCAAAGAAGGGGTACCTTTATAATAGAAGCTATACTATATATGCGCAATATTTATCAAGGGTAACTGGATACGTATTTTCCACCAAAATATTATATGGAAGTAATGAAGTTAAATTATGCTTCAAGTTCAATTGGTCACGAAACGAAATTTCTCATGATTAAATTAGGAAGGCAATCAGACGTCGGCCGAGCAGATTATTATTTCGGTAAGTTTTAGCTACCTACCAGCAGTTAAGTCTATATATACCATAACTATTCCAAGCCCGAATCCAATAATAGTCATATCAGCAAAATTCTTGTTAAAATGTTCTTATCAAGAATGTTCTGTTCATTCAATTCAAGGGTCATTAGTTAGCTTTCCCTAGCTTGATGCACAAGAATTTCCTATAAATATTTTCCATATACTTCACTAGGACATCTAAAGTCTGGAAATCAGAGTTACGAATGAGGGTAGCTGATTTTGACAACTTTTATCCCAAAAGACTGCACGTCTACTTAGACTTACGTCTACAGAAATGCTGCTTAAGCATAATAAATATGCATCGTACCTAAGACTTAAAATAGCTAGGTATTTTGGCTTCACATTCACATCTGGAAGATTTTGTACTTCACTGCTTAATCAAGTTGTTATATAAATAATGTTACTAACTCATATATTCGGTTTCGGTCTTTACTTAAGCATTTTGGTAGTCAAAAAAAACTAAATGAACCAGAACAGATAATACTATAGTCTTAACTGCTATAGTAGTAGTGGTTGCTATGTATGAATTTGTCACTTCATTACATTATGTCCTGTAAGAGACAACCATTTGCTACATAAGCTCAGCTACCTAAGACTGCTGTACCCAAGAAGCATGTGAGTGAACAACTAATAATATCTTAGATGCTCTATCCGGACTTTGCCCCAGAAAACTCGCACTTTTTCTTTTATTGCACTATAATGTTGTTAAGCACAGTAATAGATCACAACAACCTTGTGTCCTACAATTTCTTTGGAAATGCAGCTGAAGGGTCTCCTTTTCCGTCACGAAAATTTCCTATGGACATAGTTTCACCTAACAAAGACCACTTCAAGCAGTTTAATAATAATATTAAGAGAACGCTTTTACATAGCAGAGAGATTATCACATAACATATTGTGATTATGATGTTAAAATGATGGAAAATTCCCGGAAAGGACGAAGTCCTATCTGTGCTTTGTGCGCATTAAAGTTTCTTTTGTTTTCTACCGAGATGTTAGAACTATGTCACTTTCGCAATCTCCTTTAGATGAAAGGCTTCCTCGTGTCATATTGTAAGAAGGGGTCCAGAGGATTATTTTATTATAAACTGCAACCAAGGGTTTTTATAGTTATATAGATTAGCTCTTAGCAGAACGGTAAAACCTTTGAAGACATATTAAGCTATATTTACCATTAAGTATGCAATACTTTCCAAAAAATATATGTCGGCTATCTTACATTGGGCGAAGACAGAACGCAGCAGCATATTATGACATTATGGTATTTATAGATAGGACGTGGTTGGCATGTTGTGAACTTGAGAACAGCAGCATGTTCTTCTTAAATATAATATTTCTTTCGTTACCTGCACATCATACCAAGCCTACCTACCATGTTTTATGCTATAATATAGTTGAATAATTAAATTAGCTACAAATATATGAAATATTTTGACAAAAAGGGTAATTACGAGAGGACACGCACCTTTGACGAAGTCCAAAGATTGTTCCATAGCGTAAAGAGTTGAGTCGCATGAGTCCATGGCAATCACGCCAATGCGAACTCCAGGAAGTATATTTGGATTCCTGTTAATCTTATCAATTGTATAGAGGAGAGCTTCCAAAGGTTGGACTCCATCCTCTGGCTATAACAAAGTAATATTTTTGAAAGCATTCATTTAGTATTTTTTTATTTCAACGCTTTAATACTGTTACTTTATTGGCAACAGACTTATTTAACAGGTATACTGAATAATCTATACTTAATACTGTTGAAATTGAAATACTAATGAACCTAATAATGCATAACTTAAGTAATGTTTTACTGGACACAAGCTACTATTTGTATTGCGCAATAATTTCATAAATACCTATATTTCAATTTATATTTATCACTTCAATGACGGCAGCACAGACCACAACAACGATCTCCGTTTTTGAGATGAATTAATATAGTTAAGGTAAATTAATATATGTGATGCAAAGTAAGTATAATATTTTGAGTTAAAGTAAGCCCAATTAAATGTAAGCCGTAGCATATTTATGTACACAATATGCTATAGTTTAGAGAGACACTTTTTACTGAAATGTCTCCAGAGGTTAAAACTTTTATTTTTCCTAGATTCGTAACCTAACTTTGCAATTTAGGAATACATTACACATGAATACACATATGAATATTTTACATGCACTATTTTTGGAGATTGCTTTTATAGCTTCTCCGTGTTACATAGAACTGCAACAGCGAAGTTAAATTTTACAGTATTTACATTCGGTTAAACCCTTTCAACTTTGGAGTTTGAGGTCCGAATGATTCGGTTTATGTTTGCATACCGAGCTGTAGGATTGAAACTGTTTACAGTACATTGTGTAAGGCTTGTCTGTACTTCTGACAAGATTTGCTCATTTTATTTTCTAGTTACGTCATATTTTACAATTTTACATGTTGTGTAATTTTGGGATATTAGAAATGACGGTACTCAACTAGTGGATTTCAGCTGACAATGGCAATTAAGAAATAAATATACAGATCCGATCCATTAATAAGCAATTCTCCAATGATTACAGATATACTTAAATTATGCATGCAATATAGACATATGTTTCATGCTATACTCACCTGTATTTTATCACAGACAACAAGACCCGATCCCCGTCGGTGAATAGGAAATAAAGCTCCCAGTACAATATCTCCAGTATAATTTACATATAACTTCTTACTGTTTACTGTTGAAAAATTGGGAAGGAATATTATCACTCCTAGAAAGATCCACCGAAAGAAAAGCGTTAACCCTGGAAAGCTATCTACAGATTTCATTTTGAAAGGTACGTTGCGTAAGCGTCTGCTTTCCACCGACTTTCTCCAAACGGTTCACTTTCACATGACTTTCTTTTCACTCACTGACTCGATGTTAGGAAACGCTTAATTTTCTTCTTTCTTTACGAAGACTAGAAAGTGTAGAAAGTATTTCTTTTAAATTATGTTGTGAGTATAGTCATTTATTTTAGTAAATGTAATGGATGCCAGAAAACTGACCTCCAGAGGAATCCTTATTTAGGGACACTAATAAAAGTTTATTATTTTTCGTCCTTGACAAGTTATCCTCAGTGTACGTATTATAGTATGGCTTCTCTTCTGCTGTGGCATGTAGCACGGAATTTTTCTGATATACAAATAAATCACTTTACTGTTTCTCCATGAAAATAAATATATAAAAAGTTTTCACACATCCAGATCCTGGGGAGATTGTGAGATATTTGTATAGCTGACGAATCTCTTTTTATCACAAGAGAGCCAAGCCAGCACACAATCAAAATGTTGATAAGTTTTATTCCTTTTGAAGGGATAGCTTGCGCTTGTGGGGTACTATTTGCTTAAGTGGTTTAGTTTATCCCATCCGTATTTCTGAAAGGTACATCTTGTGTTTTGGAGAAACAGGCAATAATAAAAGAATCGATTTTACTGTCATTGTCACTCGACATGACAACCCTTTGGCAGGTAGGTATTTATAGAGTCGACGTCTTACAAGACTCAATTCACTTTGACACAAACAAAAGAGAAACTGTCATGTCAATCAGAATAATACACATATTCAGAGTAAACACAAGTAATGTAGATACCTATTGTGTATGAACAGATATAGTAGTACGTTCACACCCGGAATGCACGTCTACACATTACCAAATATCCACTCCAGTCCAATCTCGCATTTAGATTCTAAAGATAGTAGTTTTGTAGTAGCTTTTTGATAATGCTCTTCAGAAAGAGATTTGCAGGAAATGAAGAGCCTTCTCGTTGAAGCACACATGTACCACTACATCGATAGTAATTCTTCTGTCATGTCCTTGTCATTTCTGTAACCGATCCCTTTGTCTCTCACTGAAAGGATAAATAAACACAAAAGTTCCATTATCTTACTTTGTCGCGTCGTGGGAGTTTATATAATTACTCAAATAAATGGGAATCAAGTACCATTCCTTAACACAGCGTCCTTATTTATGCAACCACACACATGATAGCGGGCATATGAAACTAAGCATTCATATTTATAATGCTTCAAAGAAAATATTTATACTGTTCATACAAATAGGTATCTGTGTACTTTGTAGTCAGGCACGAATAGTAAATATTAATTCAGTCATGTACTGAGAAAAGTAATAAATTAAAAAGATTTTAAATATATTACCCTGTCTTTATTACTGTCATCACAATTTGTCACAGAGTATAGTAGGTATCGGAAGGGGAACAGGTGAATACATTAAGATTTTGTCATATCATATCTCTACCGTATACACAGATTAAACGATCAAAGAAGGACGGAAAAAGGCAGACACAACAAAAAAGTTTTTCCTATTTAATAGAAAAGTTTTTTCATGTTGCGAAAGAAAGATAACGAGATTATACTGACGCCTAACAGAATGCCTGAAAAAGTTGAATCCAACTACCAATAATAAGTGATAGATATGTACATATTATGTATCTACCTACATATAGCTGCAAGTAGCAAACTAGTTTTAACCGCCTCTGGACTGGTTTTGTTTGGTTTGATTGTCGGGAAGAGATTTGTGCTAAATATGTCTACACAGAACAGGAATACTCATACCCTTACCTGTAAAGTATTACAGTCTAGACATAAAGCATAGAAAGCACAAGAGCTCTCTTTTACCGACGAGTTTGCTAAATAAGTCTCTTCAAACATAAATATGCCGAAATATCTACAGTGTGTCCAATAATTAATACTCAATAGGAAACAAGTATTAACGCACGTAAATACAAAAAATTGCAACTGTTACATTTCATGTCACAGCAATTTTCACTTTGTAGTGTAGTCATTCTTCAAATGATAAAATACTATGGCTCATACAATAAAGGATCACTTTACTAACACATATTACCGACCGAGCTAAAAATCTTAATGAAGATTTTACTATATCATAGCAGCAACTGTGGCAAAACAAATTATTAATGCCAAGAGAATCAAGTACAGAGAAAGTAAGAGACAGCTTATACACTACTTCTGAGAAGGTGCTCTAATTTTGGGACTGACTGTAAATAGTACAAACATCCAGTACGTGCAAAAGTCTTGGCAAAAATTGGTATTGAATTATTTCTCGTTCAACTTTGAAACTAGAGCTATGCTCATGTCTCTGCTCTCAAAACTACTTTGTGCAATATAGAATATCTGTATATCTATACTACATTGATAAGTTACAAGAACAGAATCGAATTAAAGTTGTGTACATTTGAATATAAATTCGCCACAAATCATTTAGGATTACACTGTCAGTTCTCTAATGTATCCATTTATAATAGGTCTGTGAAATGTCTCCGCTTGCTAAATGCAGTTATGCAAATATCCTAACTGAAAGTGAAAAAAGAGTTCAAAGGAATTCCTTTGCATACAAAAATTACATCGCCGTGTCTTTTTACATTGACACAAGTTTAGTTCTTAAGTTATGGATACCAGGAGTCCTGATACCCACTGCTTTCTCCATACTCTAGTTGTCACAAAGGAAAGTGAATGAATTTTACATGCTCTTTCATCTAACTTTCACTTTATATAGATCAACGGTAACATATCAAGCTTCTGCTCTGCGGTTGTCACTAAAGGCTTCCAATATCATTTGAAAGTTGAACCATAGATGCTATTTAATCAGCATACGTTCTTGAACTGGAATATTAAAATTAGTCTTCAGCTATCTTGCGGTATTACCCTGTAAGCTTAGGTACTTTGTAGGTTATGTAAATTCAGCAAGGTCATTTCCATTTGTTAATTTCGCATATAAATCAAATGAAGTGTAAATGCACATTCAGTCATTCCATACAGATCTAATGGTAAGTAATTGCTCACAATTCGGCTTTTGATAATTTCAGAATATGCAGGGACTTGAAACTTCCAATGGAGATCCCAAAGCTCATATAAAATGTAGTGAACTGGTAATATACCAAGAAGTTACTTATTATTACTATAGCTCAGCACAGTTACACAATTTTCCTATTGCCCTACTTTCCAACCCATTTCAATAAACAATGTACTGTTAAAGACCTTAAAAACTGCCAAGCCACTGTATACAGCCCGCCCGAGTGAGTGTATTGCTGCATAATTACGACAAATATCCTTAT
>JAQFYC010005830.1:0-13484 GCA_034694165.1 Tomocerus mixtus | reverse complement strand
TCCTTTATCGGAAAACTGCTCTTCCTTTTATTCTACTGACAATTCCCTTTATTCTACCTTAGGGTTCAAATTAAGTCGTTTAGAATGCACACTTTGCATGAGACTCATTTACATAAAAGTGGATTAAAATATTAATTTGTCGTTCGTGTTTTACAAAGAACAACCACATCCTTCCACTGCTATCAATAACAGTTCACTGCTCTCATTATTGCCACAAAAATAAGGAAAACCTGTACAAAAACAAAATATGGATGAGCATTTTGATTTACATAGTTCCCGAAGTGTAAATCCGATGCAAATCTAAGCATAACTAAATCCATTCGAACATCATTCTCATTACATCAGAGCTGCATCATCTCAACAACACATCAGAAGACGCACAACATCTTGCTGAATTGGGGTACATGAGAAATGTACATAAACATGATGTACATAAATGTGGGGTACATAAGAAACCCCTCTTCCCCTAACCCAATGCAAAAACAATGAACTCGCTCAACCAAAGCAAGGCCTTTATGATTTTATACAATATATCATAATATACTGTGGGAAAACATTTACACATTAATACATCTTTTCTTTTCCTGTAATTTTATATAGGAATACTTAAAATACACTTGCATTAGAAATAGTTTATTTGTCTGGGAACGTGGCCTAATTCTTTCTTGTCATTGTGGATAGGATTTAACATATAGGATAGAACGAATGTTTACAAATAATACTTGATAGCAGGCATACTAGATAAGTGACTCACTCATCATTAATGACGTAAATTGAACGTTGAACACTCCGTTCATCATCTTGGTTAATTTAGCTTAGGCATAAGACATAGCTCCAGTTTCCCACATATAATGTGTAATTAGTATATATATAGCAGATGTGTATTCGTGTACAATTGTAAGTTACTTCCGCTTGACCATAAACAAGGTACACACATCAACGGATTCCTCAGTCAGTATTCCAACTTCGCTCAATCGTGACTCTCGAACAAATACATTCATTTTGTGAGATTTTTAGTTGTTAGTGAGAAAACCTTTGAAAGTCTTGTAAATAATACCAATAAACATTCATTCGCTTTCACTTGACATTATTGAGAACTCAATTTTTTGTGCTCCGTAGTGTCATTGCGTGCAAAGCAAGTTGAAAGACAAAGTTCAAAAATCAAAAGCAAAAATAATAAGCAAATAATAAAATATAAAAATATTATATCTAGTCAAATAAATACAAAATAGTTATTTTATTGGATTGTGGATTGTAAAACCTAAATTTCTACTCGTTGTGTTTATGTGCGTTTTTAAGTAAACAGTAAATGAAAAAAGTCAACATAAAAAATACACTCGTCTTCCGTAAGAAATATTAGAAAAAAAATAGAATGTCTCGAGGAACGAGTATCACAAAGTCTCTCGACGACAGTGATCCCCAATACGAGACGGGGCCGCTAGCAGACTCGGATCTTGAGGATATTTCAGAGGATGAAGACTATACATATTTCCCACCTATATCTCGTTATAGTCCTCGGAATCTGATTTGCTTGACCGGAAACGAAAATGATAATATGGATAGTATGTACAATAACGATTTCGGAAAAGATTTACTTAGCTCAACACCTACAAAAGGGTATAACCGCTTGATAATATTTAATAATTTACCAAAAATGTGCAGAATTTCCGTAGAAAAATTATTTTCAAGTTTTATGATGTCACGTCCTTTTATTTTACAGGATGCATATACCATCAATGGACGGGTGCAGCATTTACAGTAGCACTTACAGCATTGACACTGAATTTTCGGATGCTGAATATGCCTGTAAGCAAAAACAAAAAATGTCGTCATACCGTTTCCAAAAAACATTCAGTGAGTGAAATTAAATGTTTATATCATATTGTGTGTCTTATAGCCACAAAGCAGTCGATGGAGGATACAAATCTGGAGCTGGAGACTTGTCACAGCCATATAATCGTCGAAGATGAATATCCAGCAACATGTTCTGGAATTTTATCGGAGCCAGCTTCGATTCTCCAGAGTGAAATTCCCTTTGCTAATCAAGCATTTGAAACAGAAGATGAACGGAACCCTTTTAATGCTTATACGATACCACCAACTATTCTTTCGTCAAATAGAATATCAACAGCCCCACAACCTCCTCTAAATGCCACTCCAACTCAAAACATTTCAGAATTGGCCAGTTTTTCTCTTACAGAGACAGAGACTTATTTGCTCAAAGATCAACACCCGACAACACCCGGGGAAGATGAGTTGGTCAATCGAATTCTAAACCTCATGGATGTGCATAACGCTCAGAGGTGTCCAAGTGTTCAACATTTCAGGTGTGTCTACTGTTCTCATTTATTTTACCGCAAGGAACTCTGCGCGCACTTGAAGGAAACCCATCTCAAAACGCAAACAGCAAATTACGAAGAGGTTGCCCAAGATTTTCTATCGGGTAAGCATCACACTTGTCTTAGCCGATTTGGGAAAATTAAATTATCAGTGAATATATAATTGTTTAACTTTGTATAGATCAAATATTGTACAGTAGGTTAGTAGGTATAACAATCTTCAATCGTAATTGCTATTTTTTAGGAGAAAAGAGCATTCCACTTTTGGGGGAGCCTTGTAGCGATGACACTGAGATCCCCGCACTGACAACTGCAGGAGTCGCAACACATCAAGATATTACAGAAAGCTCCTTTTCCAGTGGACACCCTCCATCAACTCAGACAGTTGGGGAACGTGAACGTATTCCAAGGGAGATATGTCGTCACTTTTTACAAGAACATACCGACATTTTGGTTGACGAGTTTCTAGTCAATCCGAACAAACCCTGGGTTGAAAGAGTGGAGCGACTGTATTTTGAATTTGCCAAGGACACACACTCACAATTGCCCCCATACCCAACTCAGCAAATCATGGTTCGTTTGCCTAATTTTTCTTTTGTCAAAATGTATGATTACACTTCTCCAAATTGGATAACAATTCTAAGGTTCTTCAATTTTTGCAGAATTGGTTTACGAATACAAGCAGGAACATTAGAAAAGGGAAGTGGCCTAGATGGGCCAAGAAGAATAAAAAGTTATGTAAGTACTACCACTTCATGTCCACTAATTGTGTAATTAAACTACTGCTAAAACACTTTAAATATTAGCAACATAGTCAGAAATGTTCTGACATCAGCTGTTCTTTGTTTACATTTGTATTGCATTTTGGGTTACGCAATTTAGTCAGCTAAATAATTTGAATATGAGATATATACATAGATATGTGCACATTTAAATTCGTATGAAAGGCTAATTGCATGTATTCACAGGTTACAGCTCAACGGTGGACAAAAAAGGAAATCTTCATGTCCAACCACTCCCTGGTGCAGACACAGACAGTCAAAATCTCTACCGACCAAATGGTACCGTCTATAGTTTTATCAATATTATTAAGTATCCCTAGTTCCTAGTTCAAGCTTATAATATATTTTTGACAGTAAATTTTGCAGTCGGTAGTTTTGCAGTGGGTAGTCTAGAATGTAAAACTTCATATCAATTATTATTGTCCTATTTATTCACGCAGATTGTGGGCACTGCATATGAAATTAATATTTAATTTATATTACATTATATATTATCTGTACTTATCTTTTTGCAGCAGTCTCTACTGAAAGATCAAGTCCTCAGGAAAACATCAACACCGATAGTAACAAAGAAAGTAGTTTGCATTTGACTACGGAATCAGCAATTTTACCACCCTCGCCCTCAATACAGAATGACGTGTCCATTGATGCCCCCTTGGGGAACTTGGGGATTTACCAAACCACTGATATTTCCCCAGTGCAATTGTCTCAGAATAGAAGCACAACTGACGTCAACGACGTAGGATACACTAAAAAATACCTCCTGCTGGTCTCAGTTGGGACGCCAGTCGAATTATCGCTGGCTAATTTGTCAAGTGTCTTAAGCCCTGTGGAAAGTAATTACGACTGCAAAGGACGGAAAAGGATGTTTGTGGAGTGTGGGGTGATTGAAAAGGGGCAGGGACCTACGCCACCAAAAATCTGTAAATTTGAAAGTGTACAAATTAACATTGAGACATCCCCTGAAAAAGCAACACATTCTGGAGAACGGAACAACAATACATCTTTGGAAAATGATATCAACGAACCATCTTGTGGCACATCACCACCTTCGAGAAACTCAAGGCAAGAAACGCAAATGGAGGAACCATTTTTATTAATCAATAAACAGCTGTCAGACAATATGCTCCAGGCATAACTTCACAGAGATGTGATGAACTTTCTGAATGTTTACAAAAACATCGACGAACATCTGGAGGAAATCATTCTGGAATAGACTCGCGATATTTGGGAGTGGAAGGAAAATCAGAAACCATATTCCCAAAAATTAAAGTCAAATCAAATCAGAAAATCATATCATCGAGCAATAAAAAACTGCCTAATAATAGGCATTTTTTGAACTGGATCCGACCTTTAGAAGAACTAGACCTGCTTTCAAATAGTAATTCTCAAAAAACAGAAAATTCGAAAATTTTCCCAGAGGAAGTCGGCCGATCATCTGAGATAAGAAAACGTCAATTAAGTGGTACACCCATTTCAAAAGTTGAACCTACACAAAATACACCTTTGCAAACGACTACGGAGGAAACTGTGAAGATGTCATATAATGCTTTTCCAGTTACACCTGAAAAAATAGTAAAGAAAAAAAGTCATCTTAAAAACGAAGACGATATTCTGAAGTCGAAAAAGTCCAGAAATGTGAATTCAGTAGCAAATGCATGCACGTCGGAAGGACCCCACTGCGATGTAGTTTCTGATATCACGACTGCTTCAGAAACTAATTCTGCGTCAAGGGATCTCGCGGAAGAATGCGGACCGAATGCATACATACCGTTTAAAATACCGAGAAAAAAAATTAGTGCAAAAGCCTGGAAAACCCGTTACCAAGGTTTAAGATCACCTTTGATTTCATCAACATCCTATGCCAAAACTCACAAAGATGCTGTTATAAAACGCAAAAATATTTCTTTAGGTAGCCCCTGGGCCTCCCCAACTACAATACCAAAGTCAAAATGCCAAATCATGAAAAGAACAGTGTCCATTGCACAACATCATGTGATGCCACAAGGTGGTGAACGTCGGCGCACTCCTAAAAAATGTGGAAAGTCAAATAATACTGAGAATAGTAATCACCCAACAAAATCAGACACAAGAAAACCAAGAAAGAGACGTAAAAAATGGAAAAGACCCCGGGACGGTGTACCAAAATTGATAATGCCAGTGCTTAGGAAGCACTTGAAATATAGACGCACTAGTATAGATGAGCATGGATACCCAACAATCAGGGGTCATGAAAGGAACGCCTTCTACCAATAAATATATTCTAGATGATGAAAAATAAATTTAAAAACTGTCCGTGGAAACATTTGGGAAGAAATATTCGTGATTGACCTCTCACATATCTTTAATCTAACTGCATACACTCCATAAATTAATTCGAAATGTTTCACCTTTTAATAACTTTAACTTTTCAAATTTCTGCAATTCAAGAGTTAGTATTTTATATATTTATGTAATTATCTTCTTTACGCCTTTCGATTCGAATATGGTTATTACGTACTGTATGTGTGCTATTGATTCTAGTTATCCGAGCTTATAAAAACTACATTAAATATCGAAAAATATATTTATAACCATTTACGTTTAGATTAGTTATAAAATTGGATTAAATCTCATTGGCCTATTAAATTGGACAGTTTTCCTCCAAAGGCTTGTACCCATCTGAGCGTTGATTGTTCCAAATCCCTCGCCTAATGCAAGCTTAATTTGCAGAGAAATAAAAATTCTAAATTCTATAATATTAAATCTTTATATGTTTTATTGGAATGGTTTTCATTCTTAGTAAACTTACAGCACGAACGTTACTTAGGCACTAAAAATTCATTTAACAAAAACTGACATAAGGCATATGTATAATAATTTATATCATAGTAACACTCAGCTAAATATATGCCAATTTCTACTTCTCATTAACTATTCTGATCCTGCATACAAAGGTAAATCGCTATGTTGCTAATATTGTGAGAATATAGTTACGAAGTGTTCTCTGCCTATTTGAAAACGTCGCATTAAATATTGGAAGGGTATGTCCTCTATAAAGATTTTAAAGAGATGCCATATTCTTTAATGAACGATTTTCTGAAAGCATGGGTTTTGTACATCTGAATTGATTTAGAAATAATAGTAGCTAAGGTGCATAATATGTGTCATAAGCTAAAGAAATCCTGGAAACATTAATGTCCTACGCAATATTATTATATCCTACAAATTACTGACTGACAGGCTTCCGTACATAATTTGTGTGTTAGCATAATATATTTACATTTTATTAATTATTATCCTTTTTCATTTCAATTCACAAGACAAGACGATTTCTCATTGTATAATCCGGACCACAACTAGTATTAGACCATGGGATGGGCGGGAAAGTAGCCAAAGTGGCATTTCTCCTGTATTCAATTTCAGAATAGCCGTCCATGAAAAAGACAGAATTTTTGGTCCTGAAGTCTAATTGTTATTTCCTCAACTGGAAGTCCTCCCGAACCAATCGATGGTGTAGATCAGAAGTGTCAGAAATCCCACTCCAACCCACCATTTCAGACTTTTCTAACACAACAATAAAATGTGTTTGAGTAAAAAGTTTTTAATTTCTTATGATAAAATTAGGCAGAATAGTTTTTAAATATTGTAAAGTCTACTAAAAGTTGACATTATTACCAATTATTGAAAGATGTTTTAATTTCGCTAATATAAGTAATTACCTTCGTAACTATTCCCGTTTATGTATAAAGAATTCGCATGCGTTGCAATATATATTAAATAACAATATGGTAACAGCGTTGCGAACCTTTCATGCGACTGAGTTTCATAGTTTTGTATTTATTATTGCAAATGACGTTGTACTTTTAATTAATTAATGGACGATCTCCTCCCACGAGCTAGTTACATTGCTATTGTGCTTACTAAGACAAAATAAACACAAACTGTTGTTAGATGAACTCACATTACATTGCATTGTGTATCGTGATTTATTTATTATATACGTATCGCTACCTCACAGGATACCTATATATACTTTGTATTTTTTAAGTGCAACCACACGCGAGTAGAAATCATGCATGCGTAATAATGCGTATGCAAGTAATGTAATTTTTGTTCATCACAATTTGCAATGATGTTTTATTTCAGAAAAGATTTATTCTAGAATACCTATATAATTTTGAATTAGTAGTAGGTTAACAAATTAAGATAAAAATCAATCTTTTTGAGCAGCAATGTGTTATTAGTGATTATTAGAGGGAAAATAGAGTTCATTATTTAACTGTGTTTGAAAATTATTGGTGTTTCTATTCCGTATCGGGTATACAATACAAGCGAATTATTTTGGACAGCAGTAAGCTCTGACATGCCCGGGTATGTACTCGCCATTCGCCAACGCACGGGTTGTGCGTATCGATCAGATTTTCGGGATAATTCAGGTCAAGCTACAATTTTTAATTCTTAAACGCATGTTTATGTGTCTAAATATACGCCCCATACGCGTGCAGTCAATCAATTGAGAAAGGGTGACTTGTAATACGTACATTTGCTTTGCTTCACCCATTTTCAGTCATTTTGACTGGAGAAATAATTAGTACGTTCATTCGCTCTTTTCTTTCTTACTAAACAAATTATTAAAAAGCTTGTTTCTCTTACAAGAAAATAATATTTTTATAATTATTTTTATAAGAGTTTAATGCCCCAAATGGTAATCTACCCACTTATATAACAGGTTTCTACCTTCTACTTAAAAATGTTACCTACTGGCAGTGCTTTAGTAGTAGTAGTGTGGTATGTGGTATTTTCATACCACACTACATAATATTATAGTTTATAAATATTTGTGTTAAATGTTTAGTTTGTTCTTTCCTGTCCTTATACTAGATATGCAAGGCAGTCATTTTATGTAGGTCAACTTACCAATTCAAAGAAAGATTCTCAATGATTGTTTTGATAATGTAAGTGCATTAGGTTTTAGGAATATTTATAATTTATTCTCATGTTGATGCTACATTAGATCATATTTGTGCATTCAAACTTAAACTGATGTAATAATAAGTGTAATAATCAAAACAATAATTTACAACCTTGATAATTTGATCTAATTAAAATTCATATCTTGAATATCTTTTAGGAAAAAATAAACTAAATATTTAACACAAACAGCTTACACATAAAATATGTATGATACCGTTATATTTGTATAATAGTACATACGACGCCAAGGTTTCTATATGGGTATCGCTGTCTCTGGGATAATGTTATCACACCCGAATGTTTTTCATTTATAATTTCCTTTTTTCACTTCTAGAGGAAAAATGCGCATAATATTTGTCCTCCAACTAATTAGGCAACAGAGTATCCATGGATGCTGGCTAGTGGACAAAGGTGTACATTTGTCCTCCAGAAGTAAAAAACGGAAATTATAAATCAAAAACATTCGGGCGAGACAACCTTACCGCACGGGGATATTACTGTAGCAACCTTGATACGACGGTTCAGTAGGTATACAGATATTACGTGAATACAAGGTAGCTATAAGGGGTACTGAAACTCGGGAGACACAAAGTCTCTCCCGTTACGTTTCTCTACTCTACTTATTCTCAGATTTCTAATAAAAGTTCAATCAGTTTGAATGCACACTTTGCATGAAATAGAAGTTTAGTTTGTCCTTTCCTGTCCTAACAGACATCCAATGCAATAATTTGATGTAGCTCTTTCCGTAATGCTAAACAAGATTATCAATGCTTGCTTTGATAATATAAGCGCATTAGGAATATTTATACAAACTACATACATGCAATAATTTGGTATATATTGAAATGATTATTCTGCAATTCTATTAGGAAAGAATAAACTAAATATTTAACACAAATAATAGCTTACACATAAAATATGCATGGTAGAGTTATTCAAAAGTATGTACGAGAGTGCAAGTATATTCAGTGACAAGGATACCGTTACCGTTACTACTTATTCTTAGATTACTGTTAAAAGTTCCATCAGTTTTAAATGCACACTTTGCATGAAACTGATTGACAAAAATGGATTAAAATATTTATTTGTCGTTCATGTTTTAAATAGAGCAACCACATCCTTGGACTACTCTCATTAATATTTCACTGCTCTCATTATTATTATTGCCACAAAAATAAGGAAAACCTGTAAACATTAATATTACTACAGAAACAAAATACGGATAAGCATTTTAATTTACAGAGTACCCGACCCAAAGTGTAAATCCGATCCAAATCTATGCACACCTAAATCCTCTCGAATTTAGCATCCCCATCTCTAAGCTTGGGAAAAAATAACATCTCGAGTCCAGGTCCTGAACACCTGCTTGATTTATGGTGTAGGGCCTGACTGCCTGGGAACATCCAGACAGACTCCTGCAGTCCAGAAACTCCAGCATCAGGATCCCTGCATGTTAACATGAAGCCTTGCATGGTTTGTTCTATGATTCAGGTTCTGTGATCCTATTATGTGTCGCAGCGAAGGCACACGCCGCAAGCAACAAAAAATCACAAAAGAACTTCCCCTAACCCAATTATAATGCAAGACAATGAACTCGCTCAACCAAATCAAAAGCAAGGCCTTAGGGTAGGAAAACATTATTGCGTAATACATCGTTTACTATAATTTTATATGGGAACACATTCAAGTCGTCATAATGCGTAATGCGTATAGATGTGTATTCGTGTACAATTGTAAACCACTTCCACTCGACCATAAACAAGGCACACACATCAACGGATTCCTCAGTCAGTATTCCAACTTCGCTGACTCAACTTCTCCCTCGTAACTCTCCAACAAATACCTACATTTTGTGAGATTTTTAGTGTGAAAATCTTTGAAAGTCTTGCAAAAGTAGTTGACAAATAATAATAAACATTAATTCGCTTGTGTGTACTTGACATTATTGAGAACTCAATTTTTTGTGCTCCGCAGTGTCAGTGTGTGCAAAGCAAGTTGAAAGACAAAGACAGACAAAGTTGAAAGTTCAAAAACACAACAAAAGCAAAATAAAATACAAAAATATATAAATATCTAAAAAGTCAAATAAATACAAAATAGTTATTCATTATTTTATTGGATTGTGGTCGTCTTGCATTGTAAAACCAAAATTTCGGTACCTTCAACCTTACCGGATACGGCGGACAGTTTTATTTTTTCTAAGTATTCGACTTTTGAACTTATATAGGCAAAAGAAATTATTGCATATTTATTCGTTTCAGACAATTTGGAGTCGATTGAGGGGGTGTTAATTTTTGGTGGGTGGGGTCACTCCCTCCCCCCTGTAAGGGGGAAGCTAATACCTTTGATTTTTTCGTTGTGGCATTCATCCTTGAGTATGTTTTTACATCGATTAACTATCCCCTCACTTGGAGAGGGGGGGGGGGGGCGGGGGACCCCACCCCCAAAAAAATAACACCCCTTCAATCGACTCTAAATTGTCTGAAACGAATAAATATGCAATCAAATTTTTTTGCCTATAGACGTCCAAAAGTCGCAATACTTCGAAAAAATCAAAATACCTACTAAAACCAAAAACCTATAACCAAAATTTCTATTCGTTGTGTTTATGTTAAGCAAACCAAAAAAGTCAGCATAAAAAATATTTCTAATTAGTATACCAAATTGAGCTATTTTGTAAAACTTAAATTTTTACTATCAGTGCAGCTGGCTGTGTGTTTCCGTGTTTTTACCATAATTTCGACTCTTTAATTTACACTAGTAAGAAATCTTAGAAAGAAACAAAAAAAATGTATCAAGGAAAGAGTATCATAAAGTCTCTCGAAGACGGTAACCACCAATACGAGACTGGGCCGCTAGCAGATTCGACCCTTGAATATGTTTCAGAGGACGAAGACTATATATTTTCCCCACCTGGGCGGCTAGCAGATTCGGGTCTTGAGGACGTTTCAGAGGACGAAGGCTACACATTTTCCCCACCTAAATCTCGTTATAGTCCTCAGATGAATTGTTCGACCGGAAACGAAAATGATATGGATAGTATGTACAATAACGATTGTGCAAAAGATTTACTTAGCTCAACACCTACAAAAGGGTATAAATAACCGCTTGATAATATTTAATAATGTGCCAAAAATATGCAGAATTTCCTTAGAAACATTATTTTCAAGTTTTATGATGTCACCTCCTTTTATTTCGCAGGATACATTTACCAACAATGGACAAGTACAGCATGTACAGTAGCACTTGCAGCATTGACACAGAATGTTCGGATGCTGAATATGCCTGTAAGCAAAAACAAGAAATATCGTCATACCCTTTCCAAAAAGAAACCATTCAGTGAGTGAAATTAAATGTTTATATCATATTATGTGTCTTTTAGCCACAAAGCAGTCGATAGAGAATACAAATCTTGAGCTGCAGACTTGTCACGGTCGTATAATCTTCGAAGATGAACATCCAGCAACAGATTCTGGAATTTTATCGGAGCCAGCTTCGATTCCTCTGAATGAAATTCCCTTTGCTAATCAAGCATCTAAAGCAGAAGATGAATGGAACACTTTTAATGCTGATAAGATGCCCCCAGCTATTCTTTCTCCAACTACAATATCAACGACCCCACCACCTCCGACTGCAACTCCATCTCAAAACATTTCAGAAGTGGCCAGTTTTTCTCTTACAGAGACAGAGACTTATGTACCCCAAGATCAACATCCGACAATACCCGGAGAAGATGCGTTAATCCATCGAATTCTTAATTGTGCTGAGTGTGATACAGAATCCCCGTTTTCAACCATAGAGGATGGCCACTATCACCTCCTGGATGTTCACAACTCTCAGAGGTGTCCAAGTTGTTTTGAATGCGTTTCCAACCAAGATTTCGAAACACATATGGAAGTACACTTTGTGGAAAAAGTGGAGTTCCCAGAACATTTAAGGTGTGGCTACTGTTCTCACTTATTTTACCACAAGGAACTCTGGGCTCATTTGGAGGCAACCCATCTCAAAATCCAAACAAGAAATTGCGAAGGGGGAGATGGTGCCCAAGATTTTCAATTGGGTAAGTGACACATTTTTCTAAGCAGATTTGGAAAAATTAAATTATCAGTAAACATATAATTGTTTAACTTTGTATAGTTAAACACTCTTTTAAGTATAACAATCGTTATTGCAATTTTTATAGGAGAAAGGAGCATTCCACTTTTGGGGGAGCCTTGTAGCGATAATATTGAGATCCCGGTCCCCGCACTGACAACTGCAGGACTCACAACACATCCAGATATTACAGAAAGCTCCTTTTCCAGTGAGCACCCTCCATCAACTCAGACAGTTGGGAAACGTATTGTAAGGGATATATATCGTCACTTTTTACCAGAACATACCGACATTTTGGTAGACGAGTTTGTAGCCAATCCAAACTCACCCTGGGATGAAAGAGTGGAGCGACTGTATGAGGAATTTGCCAATGATTTACACCCAAAATTGGCCCCATACCCAACTGAGCAAATCGAGGTTCGTTTGCCTAATTGGTCTTTTTGTAAAAATATGGATATGCTTACACTACTCCAAATAGGATAAGTATTCTATTGTCCAATTTGAATTTTTGCAGAATTGGTTTACGAATGCAAGCAGTACCATTAGAAGCGGGAAGTGGCCTAGGTGGGCCAAAGATAAGAAGAGCAAAAAGTTATGTAAGTATGAGCACGTCATGGTTACTAACATAATTTAAACTAATACTGCTAAACTACTTGAAGTATTAGAAATATTACATAATAAGAAATGATCTGACATTAACTGTTCCTTGCTTACCTTTGTATTTCATTTCGGGTTACGCAACGCAACGTAATCACCTAAATAATTTGAATTTAATTTAAAGTATAATACAGGTGCATATTTAAACGATTGGACGATTTGTATGATCAAGGCTAATTGTTTGTATTCATAGGTTACAGCTCAATGGTCGACTGCAACGGAGATCTTCATGTCAAACAACTCCCTGATGCAAAAATTCAAAATCTCCGCCGTCCAAATGGTATTTTTGACAGTAATTATTACAGAGGGTAGCCTTGAATGAAACACTTTACAACAATTGGTATTGAGCTATTTATTGACACAGATTGTAGGCACTGCGTCTGAAATTAATAATACTACGATACTAAAATATAGATATTACAGGATCGATATACAGATTAGAGATACAATTTTAGTTAATGACTACGTATATAATGCAGTTGTCAAAAGTGTAGAAAACAAAGTTAGCAGCTAGCAGCGCAACAAAGCGATGTCACGTCACACGCGGATGTCAACTGTTTTGCAAAGATTTTTCCAGCGATTAAGGAGGACTCAATGGTTAGAATATGAATCAGACGGACGCGCGCTTGATTCGCATCTGTTCATATTGAACGTG
>JAQFYC010005829.1:0-13486 GCA_034694165.1 Tomocerus mixtus | reverse complement strand
AGCTCCTCCTCCTGTAAAAAGACAAGTTGTAGTACGTACGTATAAAAATATCTTGGAGAATATTATTAATACTTTTTTCTAAATATTTTGCTCTTACCAAAAGTTTCCATCGCATGAAAAAACACGACGTATTTAAGATGCTCTTTTCCAATGAAGAGTTTTGGAACCAAACCACAACAATGAATAAAGTCCGTAATAGTCAATATACTCATAAAAGTTTTAAATGGGGTGGGCACTTTTGATTTTAGAATCACTTTAAGTGACACTGTATTTAACACACATCCAAAAATACCAATGATAGTCATTATAATATTGTAGTGCAATGGATTGTCGTAAAGTACGGACATGTCTTCATACTTGATGAAAGTGAAGTTATTTTCTTCTTGTGTTAAGTTATACTCAAAAGTTGACAAAAATTCTTCCATTGTAAAATTCTCCATTTTTCTAATTACATATTTATTTATTTCTATATCTATCTTTAATATTTACAAAAATTGTATTTTAATTCACAACCACAATACTGAAACTACGCACAGGAGATAATAATGAAATGAACGAAATAAACACATTTGGTAGGTAACTGAATAAAATATAGCCTGTTGAGTTGAGAAGATTTTGTTTTACTCGTCATTGTAATTCAGAAATATCAAACCACTCCTACGAAATTTACGTAATAATATAGTGTAAAGAAAAATAAGGAAAACGTGCTAGTTGGCTAATCTGTAAATAATATACAACGCCGCAAAAGATAATTATAGCACTATCCTTTCCAGAAGAAAAACTGAACCAACAACACACTTTAAGCAACAATAAAAATTATCTTCGAGATTTAATATCGCTAATTATCAAACAAAAGTGCTTATGGAGCGGTATACTGAGTCTTGTTATTTTATTTTATCAATACTAATGTCAGCACTAATATTATTGTATTTGCATTCTTCAAAATGAACTGAATAAAGCATAATGTCTTTGTTAAGTTTAGTTGGTACATACATGTACTGTTTTGCATTTTATCCTTTATACTGCATATTATGTCAAATTAAAGTACTTTAATAACAGTTAGCATAATATGTACCTGGAATATCTGTCCCAAACATTGTTAGGCAGTTAGGCTGACAATTTAAGTACTTGTGCGTATTATACAGCGCAGCGTAACGACCAGTTTACTATTATATACTAGTAGTTAGCGTAATAACCCAAAGGTATTTTATTTATAATTCTGTAGTAAACAAAAACTTGTCTATTTAGGATCAACGTGAGACTAGCTAGTACACATATGCTGTGTTGAATAGCTACGCGTTTTGTATTACAAGTAAATACATAGCAAAACATTATGCTCAAATGCTGCTAACACACACTGTCTACGGTAGGTTAGTCTTCATTCTTGCATGACGCCACGTGTATTCTAATGTATCGATAATGTTTCCAACTAATTATAGGATATTACAGGATTTATTTTTTTGTTCAGTGGGGATTTTGGGAAAACAATTATAGTTAGCACGCACCTTTATTAACAATGGTGAGAAATGATATGCATGATGCAAATGGATGGATGCGCTAATTTCCTGTAATACTGAATACTGACTATTACTGGCAATTATATACTTATTTTAAGATTCCAACTTTTTAGGTATTAACACAATATTACAATTACAATTTTGTAGGCGAGCAACTTTATATGGGGGCTAACTACTAACATTGTAGATTGACATTATAAAAACATTTCACTGCCAACCACAGTAGGACAATGCGACAACCATAATAATATAATCATCTGAATAAAGTTTTAATATAATATGAATATTAACAGGTCTCATTTGTGGTTGACCATTATCATTTGGAAGTGAATGCGAGTATGTTGACAATGTGACAACGTCATTAACGCTCTACCGCGTTATGATTTTTAATTTGCTTATAACCATACATTTTTAGGAGTCTCAACTGTATAGACACATTGTTTAAAGTTTCAGTTTTAATTAAAAAGATTTTTTATACATTGCAGGCATTTACAATCAGAAGCTTAAATATATAATAAATAAATACAAGATACAATCCCAAATTCCATATTTATTTACATGTTACAGTATATGTCCGTGTATTCCAATTGAATAGTCTAAGATTTCGTTAACTGCAAATCATTTTGAAACTTGAAGCCTTGTTATTATTGATAGGCAAGCCAACTAAATTATTTTCTGTACCATTAATTGTTGAACATCCATCTCGACATCTATCGTCCTCACAGAGTGTAACAGCGCAGCGATGGTTTCCGTTCAATATCTTAGCATAGGGCACGGAATCACGTTTAGCAATTGTGTAACAATTATTGTTAGTGATATCCAACTCATGAGTTTCCATACTCGCTAAAGACAAATTTAAAATTAATGGTCAATGTAAAACTTAAACACTACTAAGGAGCGTAAAATTTAATTACAGATAAAAAGGTACAAAATTGCTTGTGTAAAAACTTTGAATTAAATGAAAAACAAATATGCAGAAAAGACTCAAAATTCTTACAGCACGTTATATCATCCCAATGTAATTGGATTTGTACAACACTTCTTTTGTAGCGACGATTCAAAGAGGCAGATTGAGACTCTCGTATGCATGCCAAAGACGATATAGAAATAATTACAATTAGTGAGACTAAACTGGTCCCGGACATTATGTGGCACATTTTTGATATTTGTATAGCGTGTGGGTGTATAACTTCGAATAACAAAATATTGAATGGAGAACTAATATGTATATATGCTCTAAGTAGAATAAGTTTACCGATATGTGATTTTAGATTACAAAAAATAGGTTTGTAAAATAAATTGATCGATTTTGCGGTTTGTATATATACTATTTACCCTGGTGAGCTTTAGTTCAGTTTGATTAATAATGTAAAGTCGTTCAGTTTTTATACTATTCTTGAATGATATATTTGCATAAAAATTAGGTTACTAGTAGTATACATTTATATTAATATTATTATCATTGTAATGTGTAGCCGCACTGAATGGCTGTCATTTATGTACATACAAGCAACACACTTCCTTATCTAAGTGCAAAAGCATGCAAATATTAAGCCGTCTCCAATGACTAATTTTTACAGTATTACAGTCTTTACAGTAGTAGAATTCCTTTACCACAGTACAAAATTAATCTGTAAGTTGAAAAAGTACACACGAGACATCTGAAAAGTTTTATGTCAACCTACGTACCTATTTATACTTATGAAGTTGGGTAATGGCTAGTTTTATCATTTGTTTTACTGTTTATTGCCGCATTGTCACCAACGTAAAAGTCAAATCAATTAACTACTAAAGGAATAATTATACCTATAGCTAGGACTAACCGTCCTAGCATATACAGCGTAACTGGTAATTGTTATTCGACAAAATATCACATATAAAAAATATGTGTTTAACCAATGTGGATTGATTACATAGCTACAGTATGATTGTTTTTTCCACCGTGTAATCCTTTGTTTTGTAGGACGAGTGATGCATTTAAGTAAATATTATTACGCAGCTGTTAGTCTGTAGCGTACCTACAGATTAACAGATTTTTTATTGACAACTCTTCCCAATATATAAGTATTTATACTAAGGTATCTAATCATTATATTAGCCCAATATCAAATATTGTTTAACCAGTAAGCCCTTGTTTGGATGTGGGATATACTTAATATGTACTACGTATATAATATATCAATTTTCTTGTTGAATGCATTTTTTAAATTATTTTGTAGAAAAGTTGACCGATCAACAAAATAAAACTGAACATAATTCGGAGTTTGTGCCTTCCTGTACTATCAGTGGTGCATGAGACACACTGTATTTGCTATAAGACGATATTTTAATTATTCGAATATTTAATATCGTGCTCTAAGGATTGGTTCAAGGCACATTGAGGTAAAAAATTAAGCTATTGTTTACTGTTGCATCCTTATATCGTGTGTTATGAATTTTGTAAACTATATCCCATACAGTAATAATAATGCTAATAACTGCCAATATTACAAATTAAGAATAGAAAAATAAATCTTGAACCTGAAATTATATTTATACCATTTTTGATTCCTATGAACAAAATTATATTGGCAATATTTTACTTTATTTTAATTTTGGTAATGCATCCGCTACAGGAAGCAATTAGGTACTGTCCTCTGTCCTGCAAATGTGGGTTAACAGCCATATAATAATATAAGTGTTAATTTGTCACATTGAGACAACCATAATTGTTATAGTCAGTCTATTAATATAAATTTTCTCTGGTAAGGAAATTTCATTATCTAATATAATTTTCCTTCTGCGAAGAGCAGGGGGGAAACTCTTTCCAAGGAAAAATGCTTCAGGCAAGCTTTTTGATTATCAATCATATGTTCTAGTTAGCAACACAACTAAGGTTAATGTATATTTTTCTCTCATGTCACATTAGTAAAGATATAGTTTCTGTTTATTACACTTTACAGGAATTGAGGAGGACTTATTGAAAGGTATTGGGGTGGTATCAATCCATATGTCAAAACACTTTTTATATTTGTCCTCAGTGGCGAGCAGCAGTTGATATCAAACATTTAATGTGACAATATGATGCAATAAAGAAGGGCAAATATCAGCAAATTATTCTTCAGGGAAACAAAAGCAATTCACGAGTTTCAAAAACAAAATTTTAATTTCATCCCAAAAGTATACACTGTAAAGCAACTGACAACCAACTCAAACGTATACCATACTTTTGACTTATTTCTTATGGGAATGATAGATTAGTACCTGAACCTAACGAGAAAAAATTTACACATGTTGACATGTGCCTACATTTTGTATGCAGACATAAAATAAAATAAGGATATTATTTCGTCCAGGGGGATTACAGTTTGAAATGGCCTTTCTCATCAGAAGTATTACAATAGCTGTAGAACTTATCTGTGTGACTTTTTGAGAACAAGTATAGATTTATTCTTGTGCCGTATTTATACAAAAATATGAGATACATATATACTACAACAAGTATTCTTAATCTAAATAACAACATTGATTATAAATAGAAGAATCATGAACAAGGGAAGTTGACCTAGCACGTACTTTAATTAATGCAATGCAATAATAAAATGCAAGACAAGGATATGACGTAGATTGTGAACAATTCCAGCAGTCAGCAAAGTACCTGGGCATTCCATACATTAAAATACTTATTGCATCTTCAATTCTCCTTACTAGAAATCTTTATACAATACCCCTGTACCTATTAATATAACAATAATGCACAACATTTTACAATAGCGTCCATGAGTGTAATTCAGTATAATTGCCATTTTGCTTTTTGTAACATTTTAAAAAGGCTTATATTTAATGGCACCCCAAAAATACTTACTTTACCCCAAATATTTATACTTATTTGCCCCAAATGTAATAATGTATCCCAAATATGCTAATTTACCCCAAATATAATAATGCAGCCCCAATTTTTAAAATCACCCTAACAAATGCGTACTTCCCCCAAACTTTTGCTTAACAATCCTATAAAAATACTAACGCAAGTACTTAATTAAATCCCTTTTACGACCGAAGTCTAAACGATTATTTATGTTAAAATTGTTTTTTATCATTCTGCGTGGTCCTACTTGTTGACACTGGCATTTATTGATGTGTATTGAAGTCTTTTGGGGTGCCATTAAATTTAAGCCATTTAAAAATCATAATATATTATATGCAACCAAAACGCATTTCATTGTAGTAGATAAGCTTCTTGCTTTAAGCCTAAGTCTAATCAGGGTTTCGGGTGGAATACTTCCACTATGGTAATATTTCCACCATTCAAGGGTGGACTGGCTCATTTTTTGGGGCAAAAGTGGGAAAGTTGGCAATAGTGGAAAGGTCGTTCGGTTGTTGTGACAAAGTTACAAAACACGTAATGTCCCACTTGCCCCGTAACCTACCCCATTCTCTTGGAAACTTTTCATCATCCCGGCCATCCAAATATTTAGGGCGGGATGTGGGAAATACCAAAATCATGAGTATATAATAATGCTTCGTCAATTCCTGAAATTGCAGTGTACTATTTTGAAATTTGCTAATTTTAAAGCTGAATCAGGATCAGCTGGGATTAAATTCACAATTAAAATATTTGTAACTACCTAAGGGAGCTGGTTATCTATTGCTAATCTAACTCTAGTTTCACTGCAGATTTTTAAAAGTTGTTAATTTTCACACATCCATAATTTTTACTGCACATATAAAATATACTCTCCAGAAAACAAATGTTAAAAAAGTCTCATTCTATGCGTCCATACGTAATCAGGGGAAGAAGAAACACACATCAATGTAAAGCATGCAAATATAATTTTTGATTATACACGATCAAAAATAACATGTGCCCCCCATACTTCAAAAACTATATATTATTTAATGAACCAAATACTATGTCAACCAGATCAAATAAATATATACGAAAGAGTATATCGGAATAATTTACCTTTAGTACATTAAGAAACATTTAAAAATGTAATGTACCTATTGGAGCAGCAGCGAAATGAAGCTCTGCCTTAGTGTGAATACGACATTGAAAATTCGCAGAATTGATAACATTTTAAGTATACAAGAAAAATTATTATGTTCAACTTATTTCAAGATAACCATGTAGGTAAATCCCATTAGTAATATAATGATATATTTTATATACGTTTTCTTAACTCATAAGTGATCAGTCTAACTAATATGGCAATGTAACTTACCTCAAACGAGGGAATTTCCTAGGTATTATATATAAATAAATAAATTACTCCCATGGCTAAGGAATGATACTTTAAAACCAAAGGACTGCATCTCCAACGTACTATTTTTATAAACATTTGTCCATTACTTTGTGATTAATGTTTATCTGTGCTGTACTGCTTTGTTAAGCACAGTTTGGTTTTCACAGCTAACAACTGCTAGGTATAACTAGTTTTCTAAGGGAAAATGTAATTGTTGTAAGATATGAATTCTTCTCTTTTTCCTTAATTGCACACAACTCTGATCAATACCTAATTGCATTTAGGGTTATCATGGCGTGGGATTTCTATTGACTTTAAGATTTTATAATCTTCTTCACTTTCAAAAAAATTCCACGTTTTGATTGTGTACAACATATTATGTGTTAGCATTTTTATTGCAACTCCCTTTGTAGTATTAATACAGTGCTAGCTAACAAATTTCAATCTGCAAAATACAGAATCTGGACCAGGATGCAACACTACAAATAAACTAATTGGTACGAATTAATACAAACCAGTACTTCTTAATCCATACCGCCCAGTATGTACTTGGGAATCAAGAGGTGCTAGTCGCTAGTAAAGCATTAATCCACGCTGCTACTCGATCGTCAGGTTTTTGTAATATAATATAAACTATTTTAATACAAGCTAAGTAATAATATTTACTAAGTAATGCATTAATAGGTATAATATCTATAATTTTGTGATATTTTGGATTCAACGAATGGTACCCATCCCAAGTTCCATTCCAGTACCTTATTATTAGCATTGTATAATTTAAATATAAGCAACAACATAATAAATTTTATTGACTGAGGATTAAATGTACGAAACTTTTAAAATAATTCAGATGTTTAACATATTTACATGAAAAATTATGTTTCCGTTGAAAAATATAAAACAAACTATTAGGTTTATACTAGCAGTTTATTAATTTTTGAAGATAAGAGCAAAAGCACAGTTAAAATCTGGAAAAAAAATGGTGGGGGTTCCAAAGAAAATAGAATTACTTTACGACGGGGTGTACTACGATGTTACCAACTGGGTCAAAAGACATCCTGGAGGAGGTGTTATTGACTTGTATACTTCCACCGGAGAGGACTCCATACACGCAGTTCAGCAATTTCATAAAAGATCGACCAAAAAAGTTATGAGCCTTATGAATGCATTGCCACAAAGGGGGGCGTCTGAAGAAGATGGTACGAATGTTTATTTATATTTAATTTCAACCCCCAACCTTAATTTTTTCCCAATTATGTATTAATCTTATTTTACTTAGATATTTACTAATGTTTATTACCATGTGTTTAGAAGCGAAAGTAAAAAATTAAAATAACTTTTGATATTCTTTTATGAGGCCTTAGAAAAAACTTTATTATTTTCAGCAATTATAAATCCAGAGAAACAAAAGAAACATAGCGCATTGACGGAAGACTTTTTGGAACTTTTTCAACAGTTGGAAGCTGAAGGATTATTTAAACCTTCTCTTTTCCATGTTTTTACACGACTACTTGAACTTTTCTGTCTGGTGCCACTTGGACTTTATTTTGCGGTAATAATACCTCAAAACATTATCATGAGGACAATTGGGGTATGCATACTGACACTTGCAATTGGACGCTCTGGTTGGGTACAGCATGAAGGAGGACACCATTCTCTAACTGGAAAACCAAAAATTGATCGATTTATTCAGGTTCTTATTTATGGTGAGGAATGACTTATTCAAATTTTGGTTGCGCTCGAATTATTAAAATGTATTGATATGATGCCAAGAAATTAAAGTATATATCATTGTTTAAATGATAAAATAATAATATAAATAATATCATCTGTAATAAAAATATTCAATTTTTATGTACAGATTGGTTCTTAAATTAATTTTTGGGAAGTTTGTGATTTTTTTTGGTCTATTTGTAGTAAACTCAACTTTTCCATTTATTTTCTTAAAACTAGTAATAACAACTAGTTTTTAGATGGTTAATACTATATCTATTATTATTAATATTTGTAATTTGCAAACAAGTATTTTTTAATTTGCAGTATAGTACAGAATTTAGAATTGCGGTTTGTTTACTTTAGGTCTCTTTTATGGATTGTCTGGCTCCCGGTGGATTAGTCAACATTCCAGGCATCATGCAATGCCTCAAAATTTAAAATATGATGTCGACATTCATACTACACCTTTTGTAGCCTTTCATAAAAAAGTTGTCAAGAATCCCGAAGAAGGAAAAGGATTCTTCCTGCAAAACCAAGTAATACTAAATGTTTATTAAAAAACTAAATTAATATGAAAATATAATAAACAGGCTTATTTCGTTATTATTTGCAGAAATGGTTAGCCATGTCATTCGGCATGGTTTCCTTGACTCTTTATTGGAAGTTCATACTCCATCCCCACTACTGCCTGATTAAGAAAAAATATTTTGATATAATTTGCATGGCTTTACACTACACACTTTTATTTCAAATCGGTGTGCTCAATTACTCTGCCATCCTGTTTTTGGGATCTTTTTACCAGATAGGAAATATTATTTTATCCCATACCCATTTGCCCGTGACGGACGAGCCGACACATTGGGTGGAGTATTCGTTATGTCACACTGCAAATATTCGATCCTCCTGGTGGGTTGATTATTGGATGGGCTACCTAAACTACCAAATCGAACATCACTTGTTTCCAACAATGCCTCAATACAAAAACAAATTATGTCGTGACAGAGTGAAAGCTTTGGCCAGAAAACATAATCTTCCATACAATTTGATGGATTATGGCGAAGCTTGGATAAAAACGATTGAGAATTTGGGCACTGTTTCTAAAGAACTTGCTTTAGAATTTTAATAACTGTATCTGAATTCCTCAAGGTCAAGCCAATCGATAACAATAAAAAATTAAATATTAAATTGTACAATTATTTAACATTACAAATGTATTCAGTATTTCAATTGCCTTAAGACAGGAAAATATTGTATTTATAAACGGATACATGTTTGTACAATTTGTACCTAAAGATTAATTGCCTCTATATTTAATGCATTATTCATAATGCATGTTTGTATTGTACTACAGAAATAAATGTTTCCCCCATCAGAATACATATAAACAACACGTTTCCTTATAATTTATTGGAATTTAAGCTAACAAATAATTTAACTACGTAAGAATTTGCTAATTTCTAATACACAAACGTCTTTCCACATAGTATATGAATTACTGTATAGGTATTGTTTTTATTTATAGAATGATTGGCGTTACAATAATTTACTATAAGTAGCGCATTTAACATGAAGTTTTAACTAATTGATAGATACACAATGCATACCCTTATAAAAAATTGGCATTCTATATTTATTTGCAGCACAGCAGTTTTATATATTTTTCCCTCATGTTTTTAGCCGCTGCACAGTAGATAATCGAGTTGATCGCAGAGTTGAGGCCAGTCAATATTGTTGGATAGAAGAATGCGAATGGAGGGTGCTTTTCATCTAGGAAGAACGGTAGAAAAGCGTAAATGACTTTTGGAATAAAATGTATACTCAAATAAACACCGCCAACAAGCATCGTTAATTTTGTTAAGGCAACTTGATTATCAGATGGGGTAGTAGATACTGTTGATGATTTTCGTATAGATGGCCTCCGAATCTGTTAAAACATTTACATGCGTATTTTAAATGAGAAATAATAATATATTGTATTCCTGCAGTTTTTTGTTAATGCTAAAATTATAGCTAACCTGTCGGAATATTGCAAAGTTGCAATAAATAATTGCGGCTCCACATGAAAGAGTTTCAGTCAAGAAAGCTATGATCCAATATGTTTGTATTCCAAATTTTAGCTGATGTGTTACTGTATTCTTGTACAGCCGAAAGTAGAGATACCAGCCCGGTATATTGACAGCGGTTATAAGGATAATCAGTGATAATGTTACAATAATAAGTTTTCTCTTCGTCCACCAGGAAAGGTGCTCAAATGGCTTGCAAACAGCACCGTATCTAAATGTATATAATAAATGTTGCTGTCATCAAACTCATAATTTACCAAGACGCACCTCAAACTTCTTAAAAAGAACATAGTGTTTACATTTTCCTTGAAATTGTATTTTAAAATATGAACTTTGAACTGATTACAAGTAATGGAGTAGTATATAATAAAATTGTGAGCATTTTTAAGTCTAACAGATTTTATAAGTACCTTTCGATGGTTAGTAATGCCGTAAACCATGTAGATCCAGCTCCACCTGTTAAAGAACAATGAAAATTTTAATAACGCTTACATAGTATTAATTTCTGTGCTAAAAATCAAGTAATTACCAAAATTTTCAAGCATGTGTGACCCTAATACAAATCCAGGCCTCTCCTCTCCGATGAAGAATTTTGGCAGGAGACCAAAGCATTGAATAAGATCCATTATCGTCAACACAATCATTGACGATTTGAAAGGACTGGGAATTTTGGATTTAGTTATCACTTGCAGTGCAACAATGTTAAATACACAACCTGCAATCCCGATTATTGACATCACTATACTGTAGTGTAAGGGATTCATTAAAAATAACGACAAATCTTCGAATTCTGAAGTACTATTATTGTCCTCCACATACAATGATATATTGTCTGTTAGTATTAACCCCACTTTGTCTATCACCACTACTGTAGATAAGTTTGCCATTTTTGATATGGTACACTAACAGTATTATAATGAGACAAATCGCTTTCTTTAATAAATTATAACGCTTTCAGTCGAAGACAACAAGATTTCACTGTTCATCTTAAGTACTTCATTTAAAAAAATGATTTGACGGCGTCAACTGTCTAATACTTTAAACAAATAATAAATCAAAACTAATACACATAAACAGAAATAAATTATGTTCGTACTTGACCACAATTGTGGAAACATTTACCAATATATTGTATAGCACATCTTTCTATAACAACAAGAAATAAAAAAATACATTATACTAAATATACTAATTTTGCATAATATAAAATCCAAAAGACTATATTTAATGGCACCATAAAAAGTTACTGTGACATAAGTTATTTACTTACCTAGCCATAGCGTTTTATTCATTTCGCCATTAAAATATTCAAACACCACCATTATGCTAATTTCAAACACGTTTTAGTAAAAATATCGAATGGAAAATGACTTTTCATTGATTATTAGCGAATTATTAATTGGTATAGTTTATCTTAGTCTTAGTTTTGCCAAAACTTTTGGGAAATGAAGTAGCAATAAAATTTTTTATAGGATTTGGATTTTATTTTGGTAAATAAATAAAGTTACGGTAGAGTACTAATTAAGTGTAAAGTCTTATTATGGCTAATTAAGTTTTTATTGTGGCATTTATAAGCCTGACCCAAATATGCATTTGGTAATATCAACCAACCACATAATATATCCATATTTATTATGCTTGCCTTCTCCAAGATATTACAAATGCTAGACAAAGATATTATAAATGCTAGACATGAGTAGAGAATATATGATTATATAAAATAATCATGCTGTAAAAATTTATGCTTACTACAGTAACCCTCTGGGTTACTATAAAAAATTTTCTCCTCCTTATCATGTATATAACTGACTTTCGACATCTTCTATGGTTGCGACTCGACTTTCCATCTTTCAAGAGGGAGTAAGGTGACTTACAAACGGTTTGCTTGCCTTCGTGTGCTAATTATTGGAAAACAGACAAACATTTATGTACTGATTCTTTCTGGCCTGGCACTTGAATAAATACAACTTGAACTTGTACTGAATAATGTAATGGAAAAAACAAGACTTTTGAGTTTTCCTGCAGCAGCTTGGCCTTGAATAATTTTGCATGCAGCTAGACACAGTTGAACATAATTACTTCCATAATAATTTTACTAGCCTAGTTCTATTAGCATGTTAATGCAATGTAAATCTAAATGTAAATATTAATATTTCTTGTGTTATAGTGATTGTTGATAAATGAACTTTTGAAAACCACCAATCAATTTTTCGAAATGATTCTCCAGTTTATTTCTGTAACTCCCAATCAAAATAATGTCCAAAATATTCCAGTCGCAAATTCAAAACCTACCTAGCCACTTAACATTTTTAAATACATTCTTTTGAATGTCACATTATATTTTTAAAACACGAAAAACGGTTGAGGTCTGTTATTTCAAAGTATAAGATACCTCAAAATGTGTATTTCTTTAATGTGTATGATATGACTTTTGACGCGTTCTGTTCAGAATACAAGACTGAATGAATGCTCCATATCTGGGATAAATATTACATGGAGTATTATCCATATAATAGTTGTTATGCAATTATTACTGCTACAATCTTATTCATTAACAACGGTTATTGCCTATGTAAAATAAACTCCCGTCCACTAAATTTGCATACATATGTATCAGATCCATTATACACTCTGTACCAGATACACTATATAATATTTTAGTATATCAATATTGTGTGTTGGAAACAGGTTTGTTAACTTGTGTTTTTAGTGAAATAGGTATTCGAAGGCTATTGTATTACAATTACAAATCGAACATATGTAGGGTAAGATCCTCCTTTCATCTTCTATCAAAATCACAATGTAAAGGGAAATCTTCACCCACATTATGTAACTATCTGTAGCTGAGTGTCAATGAAATGTGTACTTCTAATAAACCGGTGCAAACTGATGTCCTCCTGTATCGTCGTAATCACAAAATTATTAAATCGGTGGTGGGGGTGCTGGTTTTGTTGATGACAATAGT
>JAQFYC010005828.1:0-13488 GCA_034694165.1 Tomocerus mixtus | reverse complement strand
CTGCAGTACACAATACAAAACGCATTTTAATTGCTTTACAAATAAATATTTTATCTAATTCCGGGTTCTGCATAAATGCATGTCCAACACAATTTGCGATTAAAATGGGGGAAAAATTTATGGATTCAAAATATTAGAACACTAGAAACTAGAAAACAATTCAATATTTAAACGTAGCCATTAGAGGCGTAACAATTTAGGCTTTTAGTGTAAGTATATGTGCTAATTTCTATTCCAGACGTAAACTGAAGAACATTATTCCCGACCTTCATATTATATTTACCTACAGAAGAATTGCATTGCATATTTTAAGTTATCTTGCATATTTATGGTTTATTTAGGTATCTGGCCATTAGTGCAAGTACAGGCATAATACAAATACAAGTTAATATAGGACACGATATAAATATTTAGAAATGGATATTATTATATGAACTTAGAAATAAAAACTAATTAGCTAAAGTAGGTAAGTAAGGCGGTTGGAATTTCATTGAGCATTAATTCCTTTCACCTTTTGTTATACATATTAGTCATTCGAGGAAATGCAACATTTGCGTGCTTAACACTAGAAACTAGTAAACTAGAAACTTAAAAATATGTATTGAGTAAAGATGAATTAAGCAAGAGCCTTTATCGGGTCATTATCGAATGCTATAATTTACTGATTTGTATATTTCAACGATTTGGTCAGTAAATGGATTGTTTGTTAAATTAATCATAATATTATGTGTTCTATCTCATATAGATATATTGTATCATCCATGCATGCATTAATTTCCTAGCATCTTATGTAAATCACATTTATATGCATACGGGCACTTTATTATCGATGCACAACATTTCGCTTTTCATGCATAATGTCATAATACCTAAATATATAATACTATAAGTATAAATAGAATGATCTTCTGGAATAACAAATGTATAGTCATAAAATTCTTTAAAAAACATTTTACTTGAGAACATTTTGCTGACTCAAGATTATTCCTTTGGCTTTTTACCCTCCTTTTATTATGTTTTACCCTATGGTGGCATTTTAATTGTATGTAAATAATTGATCGCTAAAACTAAGAACGTAAGAACTATACCATTGCCCAGTAATTGATATGGGAATGCATATTAATTTTACGTTAATTGCACAGTTATTTAATATTGTGTATGCAATAGACAGATTTCGGAAATCTACTTATGTATCTAAATTTTTCTTGTGTTAAGCGCAACATACATAATATTGATATTTTTAAGTAAGCTAACTAAGTAGTGCATATTTTTACAACTAACCGTAAAATAGCAAGGGTTAAGAAACTAGACGTAGAGTCAAGGAAGACTAATTGTAACTTGATTTACGTAAATGCTTGCTCGGTGGCATTGTTTATAATTGTAAATTAACGAATTGTTTCAATAATTGGAACAAGAACACGTAAGCATAACGTAAACATTCCATGCTTTGCACATTTGCATATATTAAAACTAGGAAGGAACTACAGACAGACTTTCATTGTCAACTCATTCATTTAATGACAAGTGAATACATACATATATTTATAATGTTTATGTATGTATTGATGTGTCTGCTGTTTTTCAATATCTCGCTACTAAGCAGTCTTTCCTATATTCATTTACTTTCAACAATACTTTCTAGGAGAATGCCATTTCTTGGAAACCTTGTAGAAGTTTCCTAAAATAAAGAAACCAACTGCATGCTCTACAATATCTGTAATTCATACGATGTGTTAATTAAACTATTAATACGTACAAAAATCAGGGCCTAATTTGACAGTATGCTAGTATTACAACAGTAGTAGTATAGTATGTATACGGAAGACCCTACGTTTTATTGCGTGCAGATTCTCAACAAGTTATTATCTTGCCAAAATGCTTTTACTCTTCACAGAAAGCATTTTATGAAGAAGTGTCTGAATTTCTTATGTTATTTAAATGCTATTAGGTACAGCTTTAGGATTAGAGGCTGAAACAAATAGATAACAAACCTTGTTTAATTTCCTTGCTATCAGAAATGTCTTGAAAGCAACTTGAAAGATCTCCAGTCCGAATTTTTCATTGAATATTTGTAGCTGAACACAAATTGCAGCAATACTTTATAGACGATTATTGCAAATATTATTTTGGATTTTGAACAGTTAAGATTGCAGTATGTAGCACTTGGTATTCAATAATAATCCCTGGAATACTTGTACTCTTGAGTGAGTTCAACTACCTACTGCCTTGCCTTGCCTACTGTTTCAAGAGTGAGATAAAGAAGTACCTAGTAGTACTTACATCGTAACACCAGCATATTATGCATTTATATATATGTATCCACTATATATATAAAGTGTGTTAATTATTATTATCGTAAGTTGACCTTATACTTTTGTCAGCTAAGCACTTTTTCGGATGTCAATCTGCATGTGCCTTATGGGGTTTGACAGTTGGCAATAATTATTAAGGAGTCACGTACCTACCATTACAGTTCAATTACAGATCTTTAGTTTCGGCTTCATGCAACACCAGTACAATTATTATTCCTAAAAATCAAATGAGACAGACATTATACAGTATTAGTACCTATATATTGTGTAGTATATATAGTAAGTACAGTTGTACAAAGCAAGTGCCTAATAACAATACAAAAAGCAGCGTCACATGAAATACGATAATACAAATGATATGTAGTAAAGATTTGTTCTGGTACTTCAATTACAAATCTTGTAGCAATATAGCAGCAGCAATTCATGTAAACTCTATACATGCGTGGCTTGATACACATTTGTAGAGATTGTCAGAAATAAATTGAAGAAATGATCTCTTCGTGACAATTTTTGGAGAGATTAAGAGATGAGGGACTTCAGGACGGCAAAAATGTCACAATTCATTTTCCAAAAAGGAAATTTTAGTTGAATTCAATTTGATTTTATTCGCAAAATTGTGTTCTCCCTACAGAAACACAAAAGTTCACAACGACCACCTTCTACAGATATAATGCTACACATTCATATATTTTTCATCTGTATAGACAATAATGTCATTAACCTTGAGTAGCATATTATATTAATAAATGCATTGTTTATATTTAGTAAGTGTAACATGTGTAAGATCTATGGAATTTCATTAAATAATTACCACTCGCTGAATTATTCTATTACGCTTATGCTTATGCAGCAAGTTCCTAATTTACAATTGATCCTGTCTTCTTTTGCTAACATGAAATAACATATATGAACGTAATATTGTATGGAATATCTCCTATATTTACATGTATAATATTTATAAATAGTACATACTTAAATACATACAAATACATAATGATATAAATACAGGACATAATGCTTCTGTATTCTAAACAAGATCTTATATTGAATGCTATACTTATTAAGATTAAATATTATTATGTATGTGTAGAGACGGACAGGCGAGGAAGAAATGAATCTTGAGTCTAGAATCTTAAAGATGTATCTTGTTACAATTATAGCTTCGTTTGGGTTCTGTGTATGTATAGGTACTATAGAGACTTATCTGATTTTTGCTTATTTAATGGTAATTTAAGACTTGGTCACGTATTCGATTCGAATTGAAATGAGATTAGAGCAGTAGTTAGCTTGGAATGTAATGGTTTTAAATAAATAATCAAAAATGACATATATACAGATAGCAGTCAGCATCAATACAAGAATTAGGAATTAGGATACAATAATGGTACTTACTACAGTTTTTTACTGGTACTGAATAATATTAAGTTGGCATAAATACAGTTGTTCAGTTGAAAAACTGCCTGATGGCCCTTTAGTAAATAAATACAATACAAATGCAATGCAATACATTCACAGGATGGGCAAAATGATTTGTTATTAGGTAATTAAATATAAATTCCCTTATAAATAAGCTCTCTCGGACTAAATAAGAATTCCATATGAGTTTGCTTTTCCTTTTACGAGACAGAATTATACAGTAGGATATAGGTAGGCTGTTATATTTCTTAAAGCCGGAATCCGTATACGCTGAGCGAATTGTGAGCTATTTTCTATACGATATGTAGTATTGAAAAGTTGAAATATTAATGCTAAATATTATTTGGCATCGGAAGTTTGCTAAAATTAGATTGGCAAAATTTTTAATATTAAATAATAATATGGGGAACAACTTTACCAAATTGGATTAATTAAAGGCAGGTCAATTATTTATTTAATTTCTTTCCATGCATTCCACGTGTTGTTGTCTTAATACTTACTGCTGTTTCGTTATTTATTTATTTAATTATGTTGAGCGTGAATTGTGGTGGAATTTATTTATTTCTTTGTCTATTTATGCCAGAGAAATACTTAGCTTGCCATCATGCCCAATACTGTGTATGTGTTGTAGGCACATTGCTACCAAGCATAGAGCGCGCTATGACTGTGACTAAGGTGCTGGTGCCCACTTGTATTTTTCCAGTTTTTGCTGGAAAGCGATTAAAGTTGATAGAGAATTTTTAACTGATTTATACTTCAAAGATTTATACAATATTTATTAGCTATAAATGCAGTCCAATTTTACTTTATTGTGATAATTTTTCCAAAATAGATGACATTATTCAGCAAATAAGCCTAGCATGTCGTGCTTCAGTGAAAAGACCACAAAATTCTCGACCAAATAGCTTCACAATGCATGCCGATAGGGCTAGTTTTTCTGAAAAATAGAAAATAAGTGCCCCAGATGGACCCTTGTGACTACTACTTATGCATCTCGTTATTTTCTACACCACTCTCCGGTTTAATAAAAATACAACCGTACTGTGTGCTATAATTGTTTTTGTGAAATCTTTTTTAGGTGGGAGTTATAATATGACCAATGTTGTACAATTATGAGAATTTGTAAAGTATATTCTACGTATGATGATTATGAGTGAAACTTTGGCCAAATAAACCTTGCAAAGATTGTAATCGTAACAGAAATCAAAGATACCGATCTTTGATCTATTATTATATATCTTATGTAGAGTTATATAAAATATTAGTTGCCTATCGCACGTAAATGTAGAATTAAATAAGACTACGGTACAATACTAACATAATATGGAGTTAAGAAACAATAATTTAAGATGAATATAATGTTTTTATTTTACACTCATTATTATATAAAAATTAAAAATTGATAAAATAAGATCTGATATATTTGAGCAAATTATATTTTGTCCTTTGAAATAAATGCCCAAATCTCCCCAATTATTTTGGTTCGTGTTTAATTGGTCTTAAAGTGGCCCAAACTTAGCCGGTTCATCTCCAGCGGAGTCAGTCGTCACACTCAACTATGATCCGCCGTTTCAAGATTCTAGCTGGTTTAGCTGGTTTCTTGTCCTTCTTTTTTGGCGTCTTGGACGAAGTTGGACGCTCTTCCTGCTGTTCCACTCCAGATTCCACAGTTTCGTCCTCCTTTTCTGTGTTAATCGGTGAAACGTAGCCGGATTTATAATCTGGTTGCCAGATCCGATCAGTGGCGTAAGAGAACGGTTCATACATGTCGGTTGGCTCGTCCATAGGCATCATATCCTCGCAAAGGCGTAAAACATCCCCATTTGATCCTACAAAGGAGTCGTAAATATAACAGTCACTCTTTCAATAATAAAAGCTTTTAAATGAAAATATTTAAATGAAAATAGTTTTTTCTGCACAAAATACATAATTGTGGACATCTTTACAAATACGAGTTCCACAATAACATTTTCAAAAACTGGGTTACATTTATACTCTTTTGGTACCTAACCTAATTTTCTATACAATGTGGCAAAAATAACAAATATATTTATTTACCTGTGGTTAACTAATTCAATCGAATAATTGATTTCATTTTATTCAATGCTAGTTTTGATTATAATTGGCACGATTAATTCACTGGTGGAAAAGAAATGCTTTTAAACAATGAAAACATTTCATTATGATCCTTATTGTGCGTGCGACTAATTTTTAAAATATTAATTTTAATAAAATTGTTTAAATTGAAAAATTGCTGTACAAATGTAAATTCAGTATCCTCGATTAAACCCATCATACATATACGTATCCAGAAATAGAAATAAATGGGAAAATGAATGTGTCCAAAAAATTCACACATATTTGAAATGGTTGATACGTATTCACATATATACTGCACGTGAATTTCAATTCACTGGTTAATTAAGCAGAGACACAAATGAATTAACTATAGTTATAGAGATTAATAATTAATAATTTCAGATTAATAATACATAAAACCTGAAGTTGTTAGGTTAGTTCATTTCATTTGCTTTAAGTTCATTTCTTTGCATTTGAATGAATTATTTCTGAAAATAAAAACGTTTTTAGCCACCTACCCACTTGATCCTGTTCCAATGGATGTCTTGGGGACATCGGTCCGGGACCTACAGAGGTGTGGTCAGTTTCAATGCTTACATCCCCATATTCTGAAGACGTCTGGAGAAGCGGTGTTAATGCACCGCTATTTTCATAGGTTTCAGTGCTTGCATCCACATGGAGAGCTTCCAGCCCTGAAGAAACTGTCGGTACTGGATTTAGTAAACCAATTTGTCCAGCTGCGGTTGCATCGCTGGTATCCACATGGAGAGCTTTCAGCCTGGAAGGAGCATTCCGTCTAAAGGTTGAAGTTCTTGGCCTCAAGAGACCGTTCAGATCTAAAGAAACTTTTGGTCCCGGTATTATTACAGAGTTTCTCATAACGAATTTCCATCGTGCTTGCTGGGCTTCCAAATATCGAACTCGAATGATAAGTTGCTGATATTTTGAGTTCTTGATTTTCATGTCCACACCTGAAAGTAATTTTTCGCTATTATTTTGCTAGTAGAATAAATTATTCGATGCCCAAATCTGTATATTTCCACTTATACACTCCTATACTTAAACTTTTGCATTATCCTTCAAAAATGCTGGACAAAAACCAAATTATCCATTTCATCAATTATAGTCAAATTAATTGGTACTGGTTTAACCAAAATTGGAACACGGAAAAAGTTATAAACTTATAGGTCTTTGGTATTTCCTGGTCACAAAAAATATTTGTATTTTGCAATGTGTTGTTCCTTGAGATTTTTTGATTTTTCAATTCTTCCAACATTTTTCAAGAAAAACGTCAACTTTCTACACTTTTACAACTTTTTTATGACCAATAGGAAAAATTAAATAATTTTGACATTTTTTATTTCAACATTAATTGGTAAAAAAATTGGGAAAGTGTGATTTATTTCGATACAAATGAAACTAATGCCAATGAAAAGTGTAATACTTACCTGTTTACTAAATCAGGAATTTGTGTTTGCCTTTCTAGAAATATAAATTGCGGGCAAATGGTTGAGAACTTCAATCTTCTTCCCTGAACCCACAAAATAAATTAAATTATTTTCAATACCTCGGGAGGCAAATATTAAAAGCACAAACACGTTAAACTTTATTTAAAAAAATATTAATTTCCACATTCCAACACAGATGCAAATGATAATTATAAATATATAGTTACACAATTTATTTCAGTTACTTGCAGTGGTGTTCCACTTAAAAAAGCCAGTTGAGATTTGAGTTTAACAAACTCGTACAATTAGCGAAGCCTACAACAACAAAAATCATTTACAGGGGACACAGAAGATGTATCAGGGAGCAATCTCCCGAAAATCCCACGCAATATTACGCAGTCTATTGTGATGACAAAGACAAAATAATATAGTTCTTAATGTTCTTATGCATATTGAGCAATAAACCAATGGAAAACGGCTGTAAAAAATTGTAACAACAAAAGGACTTAGACTTAATTCTATGGCATTAAAAATTATGCAGCGCTTTCGTTTTGATAATCACAAAATATTAAATATGTAAAAAAGCTGACATATCCAACCTTTGAATAATATGTGTGTTTTTCATGATTTACCCCCTAATATTGAATTAAATTCAATAAAATTTGAATTAATTTAATTCAAATTAAATTCAATAAAGTTTGAATTAGTTTAATTCAAATTAAATACAAATATGAAAATATAATTGAAGTAAATGAATATTTGTGGAATTGCCGCATTGACTTACGGAAGACGATAAAAAGCACTTAAGTAAGTATCTTCGCAACTTAATAGTAGTAGTTCAGTTTCCGTTTATTCAGCACATTGGTTATCTATACACATGTATGCATTTATCTGGAATCTGTTGGTAACTTAATGCAGCATTATAATAGAGCACATCTAATCGCAATCTCAGCAGCTGCCGTTGCTCATGCTCAAAACAATATTATTATGATACATGAAACGATTTTTGCAGAGTACCTATATTTGGAAGGATAAGGAATTTTTCGATTTTAAATTAAGCTTACTGAAATATTGTCGAACGGCTCTGCCCTCTACCCCAAAATACCGTACGTACTTCATACAGGCACCTAGCTAAGACTAAATATTAGTTTGCGTGGAATTTGTAGTACTTTTGCGTGGGACAGCTTTCTTCAAAGGGCGCATTACTTTTGCGTGGGCATACCTTTGCATAATACTGACTTTTGCGTGGCATAAAACTTGATCAACTTACTGCGTGGAAGATTTGGAGAACTTTAGCTTTAGTAAAAAAACAACAACAACAACAACAACGTACTAGGATAAAGGTTGAATATTAGAATATTAAATAAGCAGACAGCGAATAAACTATAGACTGTCGCGAACGTGTTTACAACACGACCACTACTACTTGGAGGATAGCCCCTTTTTTAAAAAGCATACATAAGATTAGATAGTTTTTAATTAGGTTAGGTTAGTTAAATATGCAACACGACTAATTCCCTGAAAAAAATTCTTCCACGCATAAGTAAGTTAATCAAGTGCTATTCCACGCAAAAGTCAGTATTCTGCGAAGGCATCCCCACGCAAAAGTCAGTAGGCCCTTAAAATTGTCCCCACGCAGAAGTAATGCGCCCTTTGAAGAACTGTGTCCCGCGCAAAAGTACTATAAATTCCACGCTAACTAATTACCAGCCCCTAGCTAATACCCGAAGTTCATCAGAGTAGGCATATTTTAAATGGACAGGACTCATACTTAAAAAGTCATGCATGATGATTGAGGATTAGTTTAATTTGTTTATACTATATAGAACCTGAACTCTATAGGAATTTATGGTAAGGCTTGTAAAGTATGAGTCATAAGTTTTGTCACAGCTATTGTTCATTTACAGTAAGATTGTCAATGCTTTTCACTTGTCGCTAAACTCACTCGACCGAACTGCATACATCTCCTTCCCATTTAATTTCTCCAGCAGGCAAACTATTAGGTTATAGTGATGGATAGATCATGTTTCGGTCATTTGATATTATATATGTACTATAATATCCATTTCCCATGACATAAATATCCCATAAAAGTTCACAATTATAAACGAACGATGAGTGTATTACATGTTTCTATCTTTTATTACATGTTTCTATCTTTTTATTAATTATTTTACACTATCGAATTTAAACATTGAATAAATATTACTTGTGAATTGGCTGGTTAGACAAAAATATTATTAAGTATATTAATATTGTAACTATATATAATACTTGGAGGTTTTCCATTGTCCGCGCTTGTTTTCCATGCTTTTGCCTTCTCCTTAGCTCTCTCCGGATGTTTTTCCGGATGCAATACCACCGGGAGGAAATCTGTAGCAGTGCACTTTCATTGAATTTTGACATTCAATCTTCACGTAGGGAATGTCAACTTTAATCCCTCCTTTTGTGGTAGGGATAGGAAAGCATTTTGCAGATAATCTGTAGACAAAAAATACAGGATATTAAGATAATAGTATTTATACACAGAAACGAATAACATTTATGAATATCTGGTCTATTTATTTGCTGTAGGACTGTAAGGGCAATGCAATTCGAGCTGGCATGAAAAACTAAAGCTTAATTTTTTTTATTACACATAGATACATAGAGGATAAAAGAATTTTCAAATATTTAATAATACACATAATATATCTTAACCAATTAATTAAAATCAGAGAAAAGAATAAAAGACAAATGGATTGCTGATGCTGATTTAGAATTTCCATCAAAAGGATTAATAAATCTAATACCCATTAGGTATTTAATACCTATCGCTAATATGTGTACTTTTAAATTCTGGTAATGTCAATTTCATTTACCACAAATCAAAATGTATTTATAAATAAATACCCCCTTTAAATTGTCATAGTACAAAAAGTCTTATTATTAATTGTTAAGTTGGGTACACTAGTTTAAGGGAATGTTAGTAGTACGTCTGTCCTTCGGTGAGATAGCATTTTATCGCTGTAAATATAAATCCCTTTTGAATTGAGCTTTAACACTCAATGTTGGTTACTTTTCCCAAATATTTATTACAAAATCTGGCATTTATTGTGTCGGTTAATGAGTACATTATGCTACCATAGTTATGTACTCGTTTTTATTTCGTCTTCATAGAAGGCTGCAGTACAGAATACAAAATGCATTTTAATTGCTTTACAAATAAATATTTTATCTAATTCCGGGTTCTGCATAAATACATTTCCAACAACATCAATGTGCGATTAAAATGGGGAAAAAATTATGGATTCAGAAAATTAGAACACTAGAAACTAGAAAACAATTCAATGTTTAAAAGTAGCTATAGAGACGTAGCTATTTTGCCTTTAATGTGAGTATATGTGCCAACTTAAATTCCAGACGTAAACTGAAAAACATTACACCCGACCTTCATATTATATTTACCTCTAGAAGAATTGCATTGCTATTTTAGGTTATCTTACATATTTATGGTTTATGTAGGTACAAGTACAGGAATAATATATAAGTTAATATAGGACACAATATAAATATTTAGAAATGGATATTATTATATTATGAACTTAGAAATAAAATGAATTAAGCTAAAGTGGGTAAAGTAAGGCGGTTGGAATTGCATTGAACATTAATTCATTTTACCTTTTGTTATAAATCATTCGAGGAAATGCAACATTTGCGTGCTTTAGAAACTTAAAAATATGTATTGAGCAAGATGAATCAAGCAAGAGCCCTTATCGGGTCATTATCGAATGCTCTATTTTACTTTAAACGATTTTGTCAGTAAATGGGTTGTTTGTTGGATTAATCATAATATTATGTGTTCTAATTTATATTGATATATTGCATCATCCATTCATGCATTAATTTCCTAGCATCTTAGGTAAATCACATTTATATGCATTTGGGTACTTTATTATCGATGCTCTGTATTTCGCCTTCATGCAGAATGTCATAATGCCTAAACATATAATACTATGTAAATAGATTGATCTTCTGGAATAACAATTGTAGCCATAAAATCCTTTAGAAAACATGTTAACTGAGAAAATTTGCTGACGCTAGATTGCCCTTTGTATCTTCGCCCTATTTTTATTATTATTTACCCTATAATGAAAATACAAACGTGCTGTGTGCTAAAATTGTTTTTGTAAAATAGTTTTTGGTGGTGGTTAAAAGATGACCGATGTTGTACAATATGAGAATTTGAAAAGTATATTCTACGTATGATGATTATGAGTGAATCTGTGACCAAATAAACCTTGCAAAGATTGTAATCGTAACAGAAGTCAAAGATACCTATTTTTGATCTAGCATTATATTATATATCTTATGTGGAGTTATACCTATATAAAATAGTTGCTTATCGCATGTAAATGTGGAATTAAATAAGAATGCGGTACAATACTAATATAATATGGAATTAAGGAACAATAGGTTAAGATGAATATAATGTTTTTATTTTACACTCATTATGACATAAAATTTAAAAATTTATAAGATATGATATGATATGATACCAGCCTCATAAAAAAAGGCCCGGTAAAAATTAATATTTAAGCACATCTTATTTTGTCCTTTGAAAAAAATGCCCAAAGCTCCCCAATTATTCTGGTTCTTGTTTAATTGGTCTTACTACGGCACCAAACTCTAGCGGAGTCGTCTTTCTTAATGACCCGTTGATTTAGCCTGTTTCTGGTTCTCCTTTTTTGGATCTATACTCTGGCTGCAAGAGCAACGCATTACTGCGTGATTGTATGGGTCATATGTAGTCGTATTTTTGCTGAGGCGTCCCTTTCTTTCCAAATAAAAGGAAAACTCACAAACTTCTTCATTTGACCCTACAAAGGAGTCGTAAATATATCAGTCAATCTTTCAATAATAAAAGCTGTTAAATGAAAATATTTAAATGCAAATAGTTTTCGCTTTACAAAGTACATAATTGTGGACATCTTTACAAAAACGAGTTCAATAATAACATTTTCAAAAACTGGGTTACTTTTATACTCTTAGGGTACCTAAACTAATTTTCTACACATTTTGGCAAAAAATAACAAATATATTTTTATTTACGTGTGGTTAACTGTATACTCGAATAATTGATTTTTTGATCACTTTTTCATAATACTAAATAGTTTTGATTATTTGGCAATTAATTCACTGGTGGAAATGAAATAGTTAATTGTAAACAATGAAAACATTTCATTGTGATCATTATTTTGCGCGCGACTAATTTTTAAAATATTAATTGTAAGAAAATTGTCTAAATTGAAAAATTGAAAAATTGCTGATACAAATAAATTCAATGTCCTTGATTAAACCCAAATACTTATCCAGAAATATTTGGGAAAATGACTATTTCCCAAAAATTAATTTAAATTTGAAATGGTTGATAAATATCCACAGGTCTACATTTACTGCACGACGTGAAATTAAATTCACTTTTAAAATAAGTACAGATACAAATGAATTAACTAAAGAGTAATAGTAATAATTAATTATTTCAAATGATAGTACATATAACCTGAAGTTGGGGTAATTTATTTAATTTGTTTCCTGTTCATTTCTTTGCATTTGAATGAAATTGTTCTGTAATGAAAATGAAAACGTTTTTAACCACCTACCCAAATCCTGTTCCATTGGAGGTCTTGAGGACATCGTTCCGGGAGCCACATAGGTGTGGTCGTTTTGAATGCTTACAAGCACATCTTCTGAAGGCGTTTCGAGAACTTGTAGTAGAGAGCTACTTTTTTCATCGGTTTCAGCGCTCACATCCGCATACACTGAAGGTTTTTTTAGTGGTATTGGTTTCAGACCACTGTTTTCATCAGTTTCAGTGCTTGCATCTACATACACTGAAGGTGTTTTGAGTTGTATTGGTTTCAAACACCCATTTTCATCAGTTTCAGTTCTTGCATCCACATACACTGAAGGTGTTTTGAGTTGTATTGGTTTCAAACACCCATTTTCATCAGTTTCAGTGCTTGCATCCAAATACACTGAAGGTGTTTTGAGTTGTATTGGTTTCAAACACCTATTTTCATCAGTTTCAGTTCTTGCATCCACATACACTGAAGGTGTTTTGAGTTGTATTGGTTTCAAACACCCATTTTCATCAGTTTCAGTGCTTGCATCCAAATACACTGAAGGTGTTTTGAGTTGTATTGGTTTCAAACACCCATTTTCATCAGTTTCAGTGCTTGCATCCAAATACA